>JAIUZE010021793.1:0-19222 GCA_022085475.1 Heliosperma pusillum | reverse complement strand
TTACCACCCTAATTCTTATCACTAAAAACGGCAGACATGAGGTAAAATGGACTTCGATTTTAACTTTTACATTTTGTCATTTGTCATATGTGTGACATGTGACAAATTACATGTAATCTTGATTATAAAATTATATTTAACAATTAAATACAATCTTATAACAAATAAATTATACTTAACATTTTAAGTAACAATCTATCATTACATGTATGTAAAATGGTTTATCTCATATATAGTTAATATAATTACAACTTATTGCAATTACATTTAACTAATTACTCTTATCTCTAATGTTTCATAAACATTATACAATTTTGGTAATATGATATTTAATTACCAATATGTATCTTATTTAATCATGTTATAATAAGATGTAATTCTCATATACAGATTGAAGTCATTCAATCCAAGGGATTAATTAATCTGTATCGTTATACAATTAATTAATTCTATGATTTGGGAATCGTCCTTTCGGTGTGACCTCAAGGGATCAACTGATCACCACCGTCATACGACAGTAATGTCAAACTCTAGTAAGCCAATCATTACCGATTAATGTGGATCAGTTGACTATAATGTTAATCATCCCTTTGTATTCTCGTTAATGAGGTTTAATTAAGTGATCGCACTATTGTTGAGGACACTCACTCCAACACTTTAATACAAAGTATGAAACATGATTTATAAGTCACTAGCTTTGAACCCGTGCCCGCATGGGACGATCTTCATAATTGCATTATAAATAATGTAAATATTGTAATTGTCATATAATAAAAAAAAATATTTTATGTGCCTCTAGGCGAGTATAAAGTAATAAAAATTTGTATATGCAACATCATATAGTAACTATCATACCCTAAAAGCATACCCGATGTGCATCACGTTCACTTTATATGCCTGCTCTTTGTATTTCTAAAAAAAAAGGCAGCTTGACTCAACTTTTCCCTCTATTATTTTATACATTTAACTTTTGCCTTCTAAATTACTAAATTATTATGATTTTCATTCTTTTAGCAAATTTTGTGATGATTCAATCAATTTATATCATCAGTAGTGGATAAAGCTTGATGGAACATCAAATTTATCAACGCTAATGAAAAATTTATTGGAGTTTGATGCTTGAGATGAATATTATACGGATACGATGTAAACCCATTATTTGACTACCATTTATCGGTACAATGTTTGAAACCCTTCCCCCATCATTCTCCAAGAGAATTTCTTAAATGTATTTCACAAACTATTGTTTTCCAGTACATCAAAATTCATCTGGCTGCTCGACTTAATTAGCTTGAGTTTTGTCTAAATTATAATGACCGTCTTTATCACCTCATATGCCAAACCTGTGTTACAGATTAGATTTATTTATTTAATCAAGGATATACATGCTTTATACTTTTTTATTCATTTACCTAATTTCGGGTTATCACATAAGTTGTATTTCCAAGAATTTATGGTGTTTTAAAATTAAAATAACATAATCCCTCCACTCTTTTTTTCTTCAAAATTTATCTCATTTTTATTATTCCCTTTCTATATTTAGTATGAAAAATTATTTGTGGCTCTCTTACTCCTTAGGAGTTAGCTGTGAAGAAATTCTCTACCCATATAATTGCTACCGAGTTATGGAATGGTATTTTTAGGTAGAATGTAGGGGAGTTTTACACTAATTTATCGTAAAACCGCCTTACATAAGATAATTAGCATATACAACATGTTATAAATTTTTATTTTAAAATAAATATAAATAATTCTATAAAAATAAATTTTTACTTTTATAATTATAAAATCGGTTGTTCTAAAATGTGCACTTAGGCCACATGATACAGAATGTAAGGGATTTTTATACAGAAGTTATGGAATGGTATTTTTAGGTAGAATGTAAGGGATTTTTACACTAATTTATCGTAAAACCGCCTTATATAAGATAATTAGCATATACAACATGTTATAAATTTTTATTTTAAAATAAATATAAATAATTCTAGAAAAATAAATTTTTACTTTTATAATTATAAAATCGGTTTTTGTAAAATGTGCACTTAGGCTACGACAATGTATTAGGGAGTATAATAAGTGTATAACGCATGGGAAGGGTAGTTATCGGAAATACAACTGAACGTATAAAATATTGCCCCAAAATTTATCAATCGGGAGAAAGTTCTTTACTATAAAACATTTACTATAATACCCTCGGTGGCGCCCATTTTGAATACAACCGGGTGACGCCATCCCATTTTACATGTAGAATGTTCACGGATACATTATGACTTAAATATGGCTTAATACCTTAATAAAGGAAAGTAGTAATTCTGTGAGACGATCTCATATAATAAGCATACCCTTTTAATAAAACCACAGTTACAATTTTTTATAGATTAGAAACATCTCATATGATATCATTTCACAAATAGTAACCATAATTTGTGATTATAAAATCATATATTAACTAAGATACAGTAATGTTTAATTATTATACTAACAATTGAAATCATCAAATCCCTCCAAAATTGAATTGTTAAAGATGAGTTATATGGAATATTAAAAAAAAAAGAGTTTTAAAAATAGGAAAAGCACCTAAATTACCAAAAGCGGCGCTGCTATTTGTTGTTAGGTATCAGCGGATGAATCAATTCCATCTATGGATCTGTAATGCTTCATACTACTCATCAAACATACTCTATCTTCAGAATTACCTACAATAATTTTAATTTAAAAGAAAAAAAATTGTACAGACTAAATAAAACTACAATGAAATAGAAATAAGATGAAAAATGTGTATAAAATATATAAAACTACAATGAAATAGAAATAAGATGAAAAATATGTACATACTATATAAAACAACAATGACATAATTTCTGCAGCTCGTATATGTAGTCTAGTTCGATGAAATTAGGATCATGCAAATATGGGTAAATGATAAGGAAAAGTAGCGAAGACCTAGGCAAATATAAATGAAGGATCGTTTCCGATTTTATCATAATTTAATGCAGATTGTTTCCATTTTTATGTCGATCCTCCTGATACAATGAGAAAATTTGGCAAGTATAATGTATTTTTGTTCAAATTTTAACTTTCGTAAATATCAAAATTACCAATATTATTTTGATTAGTAGGAAATGATTTCGTACACATGTCAGCTTCTTATGCTTATGACACGTGGCAGACATAAAAGGCACCGGCTTCAGCTTTAATATTATATATATAATATATAATATATAATATATATGATATGATATGATTGTACACAAGCCCACAAGACCACTAGACGAAGTTGATAAGCCCAACAAGTGTCTCGAAAACAAATAAACGGACATCAAGTATTGTGGGCAGAGGAAATGGGTTCTATTGGCATAACATATAATTGTGTAATGTCTTCCGTTGGTCTTGCTTCAGACGGACCATTTTGGTCTGAAGCAATAAGACGGGATTTTGTAACCACTTTACAGTTAGATGTAACCACTATTGAAAACAAGTTGATATAAGCTGTGATTACATTTTATCAAAAAGTGGCAAAATAATCCCGTCTTATTTTTCAGACGGAATTAGTCCGTCTGAAATAAGAATTTGTGTAATGTCTTTATGATAAGTAATGATGATGTTTCAAAAAGAAAAAAGACGTGGTCAATAACAAACATTGTGTTTGTTCCACTTAAGGTGGGAAGTCAACGCAAATCATGGAGCAGTAGTTGCACTGTTGGGAATTTTGCACAGTAAAGAACAGAAGAGGTCTCACTTATAAACAGAAAACACTCTCACTTTTAGGGACTAATCTCCACAAATACCACACACAAAATAATCTAAAAAAAATCCCAAATCTTCTCTACAAAAATTCTCTTCTAAGGGAAAAACATAAAGAAAAAGAAAGTATTCATTTCCAGTCATCTTGATTTGAATATTAACTACTCTTTAATCCGACATCAAGCATCTGTTGCCGTCAGTTTGAAGAGGAGAAAATCCAATTTGTAAAAGGAGAATCAAGTCTTCAAATCAAGACCCTCCAACACATTTAATTTGCAGATTTTGAATCATTAGAATAAATAGAGATTGTACCCGAAATTCTTTGATTAATAAAATTATTATTTTGTTTCATTGTTTGTGTTTTTCTCTTGTTATTAACAGATTAACACGAATTTGTTGTTATAAATTTGGCACGCTCGGTGGGGCCTCTCTACTACTCATCTCTTTTTCTGCACAATCAAATTTCACAACATTCTTTCTGATGGCCTCCAAAAAGATATCCGCCATGTCGAAGAGGATGACATCCAGATCTGATGACGAAAGCTTAACCCACCACGGTGCATCTCTTGATAGATCTCCTATCGGCGTTTCCACAAGGAGCAGGACCAGGTCCATGCTCATCCGTACCGCAACAGCGAGACTCCGTTCTGCATCCGTGCCTACGAGGCCTTGCAAATCTAATGTCAGCGCCAATGCTTCCAGGGGGTTATATGGTGCCGGCGACTCTAAGGCATATGAATACCTTGTGTTCGTTTCATCTCCTCGTGTCAAGTCAACAACCCTCATTAGTCCCGTCGGCAAATCAGGAGATATTGTGTGGTACTTTTGAGAAAATGACTGTTCACAGTAGCCCGTTGTTCGAGCCACTCACCGTAGACGGTAGCCACAGTAGCGCTGGTTCGTCTCCGTTGTCACCACAAAGGCGTAACCAAGAGATGTCAAGCCAACATTCATACTCTATGGCGGTGCCTGTCATGGTTATTAAGAGCGACAATATGGAGAACCAAATCAATGAAATGAAGGCGATTCTTGACGAACTCAAGTAGGACAATGAAGAAAAGACCAAGCAGATCACAGCCTTGACGAAAAAGTTGGAGAAGCGACCCGCGTCGTCCTTTCACAGTGGTGATAGTGATAATGCCAGCGACGACGATGATGGTCGTGACAAGGGTAAGTTATTTACTGCTAAAGACGTTCAGAAGATGATCGCAGAGGCTTTCAAAAGTCAGTTCGAAGGAAAATTTCTCTTCGTCAGGAATCATCGTTACGTCACGCCGTATAGTAAGAGAATTGAGTGGATGAGGATGCCTATCGACTACCGACTATCATATTTTCAACAGTTTGATGGGAAGGGCAACCCCAAGCAACATATCGCTCATTTCATTGAATACTGTAACACTGTCGGCACTGATGGCGATCTCCTTGTCAAGCAATTTGTCCGATCGCTGAGGGGGATTACTTTTCATTGGTACACGGATCTAAGCGTGGAGTCAGTCGATAGCTGGGACGAGATGGAGAAAGAGCTCCTTAGTCGCTTCTACAGTACCCGACGTATTGTAAGTATGAGTGAACTCACTAACACGATGCAATGGAAGGATGAACCCGTCATCGACTATATTAGTAGGTGGCGTGCGTTAAGCCCCGAGTGCAAAGACTGTCTGTCCGAGACTTCTTCTGTTGAAATGTGCATCCAATGAATGAATTTGGATCTAGTCTACATCTGCTAAGGCATCAAGCCAAGGTCATTTCAGGATCTAGCTACTCGGGCCCACGACATGGAAATTTCCATCGCCAGTCATGGAGGACGATTTTTCACTCATTCAGAATCAAAGCCGGAGAGAAAGGAGTTTAAGAAACCGACAAGGCATATAAGAGCTCTTCAAAGGAGGTCATGGCGGTTTCCACTTCCAATCCCGTGAAAATCCTGGCGCGTCCTAAAACAGACAAGAAGGTGGCGACATACTCAAAAGATATGCGCAAGGCACGACCAACTTTGAAAGAACTCGAGAAAAAGTTGTATCCTTTTCCGGATTCTGATCTTGCCGGTATGTTGGATGATCTCTTAGACAAGAAGGTGATTGAGCTTCCCGAGTCTAAATGACCAAATGAAGTCGAGCGTACAAATGATCCGAAGTATTGCCGATATCATAAGGTTGTGAGTCACCCGCTCGAGAAGTGCATTACCCTTAAAGAGAAAATAATGCAGTTAACCGAAGACGGGAAGATATTCTTGGATACAGATGATGTAGTTGAATCCAATTGTATCGTGGCACAGAAGAATGTCGAAATTCTTTAGTCATACCCTCTTGTCGCGGTCAATGAATGTGCACGGATTATTAAATTCGGATGTCTTGAGCCTGTGATAGTCGTCATGCCCGGAGATTCTAAGTTGGTTATGCCACCAATTCCTGACGCTCCAACCCAAGCAGACAACGACGAAGGGTGGACCCTTGTGACTAGACGACGACGAAAGAAGCAAAACAATGAGGTGTCAAAACCACAACATCAAATATTGCCTCGTCAGAAAATGAGGAGATCTTCACCAAAGAAAGATAAAGGAATCGTCATGTACTCTTCACCAGATGTCATGTTGTTTAAGAAAGTCAAATCGAATTTGCGCCAAGCTGTGACGTTAAAGGACTATTTCCCCAAGTCCTATGTTACTAAAGTTTTGGTGAACAGTGTGTCTTCTGCCATTGTTAAGGAAGATCACACTAAAGATGGTGTGACTAAAGAAACCTCTCCAGATTTGAGCAAGGGCGCAAAGATTGATGCAATTTTAGACGCACTACCTGCGCGCATGGGATGGCAGCAAATGTTCCATTTGCTCGAAGAGATGCGTCAAAGATTGTCCTGGCGATTCTACAACCAGAAGCATACGTTGATAAGATTAAAGTTGCAGGAGAGTTTGCTGATCAATAAAAAAAATGTGTCTCTTGTAATGTCGCCCTCGCATTTACTGATGAAGATTTGCTACTATGGTCAAATTTACACAATCGCCCTTTGTTCTTGTCGGGATACATTCGTGAGAAAAGAGTGAGTCGCATCCTTGTGGATGGAGGTTCAGCCGTCAACATAATGCGAAAAGCCACTATGGAAGAAATTGGGATTTCTGTGAACGAACTCGCAAAAAGTCGTTTATTGATCCAAGGTTTCAATCTCGGTGGACAAAGAGCAATTGGCATAATCCGTGTTGAACTCGTAATGGGAGATATGTCATCCACCATACTTTTTCATGTAATTGATGCCAAAACGTCATACAAATTGTTTCTTGGTCGACCTTGGCTTCACGAAAATGGCGTTGTAGCGTTAACTCTACATGAATGCCTAAAACACTATAGAGACGGCGAAAAGAAGATAAATGCTGACGTAAAGCCCTTCCCTACAGTGGATTCTTACTTTGCCGACGCTCGGTTCTATGAAGCGAATAATATGTCAACCGAGATGTTACCATCAACGATTCTTTCAACATGAACCAAAGTTTCAAAAGAGATGGATGATGTCACAAATCAAGTCGCAAAGGAGTCAATAGCGATTGAACATCATGAAAGAACCTTCATAAAAACCAATCAAACAAATGTAAATTCGGCTACAATGAAAGCTACTCCAATCATGCAGAAAACAACGCCAATTCTTCGTTACGTGCCAAAATCAATGTGTAAAGATGGAGATGCTCCTTTCGCAGAGTGCGCACCTCGAAATGAGGCATCCAAATCAGCTAGAACAATTAATGACGATGATATGAAAACTCTGGAAAAAAATGTCATCATTCTGGTTGAAAGAACAAATCGCTATATGACGAGTAAACAACCTCTACCTGGTTTCACGACAGATGAAAGAAGACCAAACGGTGGCCGAATAGTAGGCAAAAGGACGATTCGATCCAAATGCTTACAAGATCATGTCGAAGTCCGGGTATGATTTCAAAAATCCAACTCCATTGGGGAAAGTAATTGAAGTCACGCCGTATGGTTTGAATCAAACGCAAAAGAAGTTGCATCAACAAGGCAACACACTTGAAGTCGGAAAGGTTGGAGTTGGATTTTCACCTCCTGAGCCAGTTTGAATTTCTGCACGACGTAAGGCATAGAAATCTTCATCACAATATATTGTGGCAGATCTCGTGGAAAGTGAAGGTGAGAACACAGAAATGCTACCACAAAGGTCTGTCTTTAACAGGTTGGGTCAACCTACTTCTACGACTCGGGCTTCAATGTTTAATAGTTTAGGAGAAAGGGAAGAAACCATCCAGGTGAATTTAACATCCTGTCCGCAACAACACACACCAAGTACGTCGGTGTTCACTCATGTTGGCGGAAAAGAGGTGAAGAAATCATCCTTTAGTCGCATTGGTAGCTCGAAGGCGCAAAAGAGGTGTCAAAGAAAGCAGAAAAAGTCCTCTTAGACGAAAGCTACAATCGACTTCATCAAAGACATTCATAGTGTCATTCCTTCACAAATGAGACGCCATCATGAGATGGAAGTGACTATGGATAAATCAATAAAATCAAAGACACGCACTATAATCTTCCATACCAACAGAAAAAATTGAGTCAGGGGAAAGTCGCTCGGGATTTTGTCTTGTTGTATCATGTGAGTGTACAAGAATACCTAGATTCATATGATGAGATAGAGGTTGATGAAATACAAAATAAATCTTGAAGATGGGGTCCAAGCAACGGTTGATGACTTGAAATAAATAAACCTAGGCACAAGTGAGGAACCACGACCCGTCTATATAAGTTCGCTTCAAGCAGTTCAAATATTCTTTGTGTCTCGTGCTCTTTTTATTTGTTTGCGTATTTTATTATTTCCATACACGTTACAAGTAATTAGTTGGGTTGGATTTAATCAATAAATTCAAACCACCTATTACTACTACACGCTTATACGGACAATCGAAAAAATAGGCATACTTTATTTATACTCAATTCACCCCCCCGAGTATATCTATGCTCTTGACAAATTCCGCTCATACTTGATTGGTTCTAAGGTGATAGTGTACACGGACCATGCCACCCTGAAGTACTTATTTGCCAAGAAGGAAGCCAAACCCCGCCTCATTCGGTGGATCCTTCTTCTACAAGAATTTGACTTAAAGATTTGAGACAAAAAGGGTGCGGAGAATGCGGCCGCGGATCACTTGTCACGGCTATGCTTTAAGGGAAGCAAGGATGAGATGCCCATCAACGATTCCTTTCCGGATGACTTCCTTTTTGCCATAAGTAAGACTCTTCAAAACAAAACACCTTGGTTTGCGGAGTTTGCAAATTACATTGTTGGTGGTGTTCTTCCACCGGACATGAACCACAATCAAACGAAGAGATTCTTATTTGAAGCGAAAAAGGTATTTTTGGGATGACCCCTTGCTATTCAAAGAATGTGGAGATTGTATGTTCCGGAGGTGTGTGCCTCAATGGGCCTACAATCCTCTCTATATAGAGGGCACCATGGTGCAAGCAAAACCGTAGCTAAGATCCTACAATCCGGTTTCTTTGAGCCTTCCATGTTCCAAGATTTCAAACATTTTGTTCAATGTTGTGACGCTTGTCAACGTACCGGCAATCTTTCTTGGAGGAATGAGATGCCCCAAAGGGGAGTACTTGAAGTCAAGATATTTGATGTGTGGCGGATAGATTATCAAGGTCCCTTCATCTGTTCTAAAGGTAATAGATAAATCCTTGTAGCCGTTGACTACATGTCGAAATGGGTTGAGGCGGTGGCTTCCCTTACTAATGATGCCAAGGTTTTCATCAATTTTCTCAAGAAACATATTTTCCCAAGATTTGGAGTGTCTAGGGCCTTAATAAGTGATGGAAGAACACATTTCCATGAAAAATGACTTGACTCTCTCCTTCTCAAGTATGGTGTTCATCACCGTACCGGTTTGGGGTACCATCCCCAAACAAGTGGACAAGTTGAAATTTCTAATAGAGAGATTAAGTCTATATTGGAAAAGGTGTATGGCAATGTATGGCAAGGCAAGGCGTGCCATTTGCCCATAAAACTTGAATACAAAGCATATTGGGCAATCAAAGAGCTAAATCTTGATACTAAGTTGAGTGGAGAAAAGCGGTTGCTCCAAATACAAGAACTTGAGGTGTTTAGGCTCCAATATTATGAGAATGCCCGTTCATACAAGCAGAAGACGAAGTTCATTCATGACAAGAAAATCTTGAAAATGAGCCTCCAATGCGGAGACAAAGTACTTCTCTTCAATGCTAGGTACAAACTCTTTCCGGGAAAGCTAAAATCCTGGTGGTCGGGTCCCTTTTTGATCACCGAGAATGGCAAGTACGGGGACTTTGAGTTGTCGACCAAAGATGGGCAAAAGTTCAAGGTTAATGGGCAACGAATCAAGCTTTACCATTAAAGTACCTTTTTCGTGGTAGTCGAGGCTTTGTACCTCAAGCCGACTACCCTCCAATAATTTCAAGACAAGTTCGGGTTTGGTGGAGTCCCCCAAGAACCACTATTTTTAAATATTTCTAACTCTTTGATGATTTTTAGTAATAGAGTAATTTGCATTGAATTCGATTAAATTATCGTAATTAAATTGAATTTGATTTCAATTAAATCGTAATTAAATCGATTTCATTTAATTCATTTAGATTTACAATTGTTGAGCATTATTGATTCATGAGAGTTGTGAGGGAGGGAGCTAATCTTGTGTTTAATTGATTTTTGAGATGAAATTAAGTAAAAGAGGAAGAAATAAAATGACAAAGAGGCAGAAAAGCGGGAAAGAAATGAAGCGAAAAGGCGCTAGGGAGCGTCCCTTGTATGAGACGGGTTTACGTGCTCGAGCAAGGAAGTCACCGTAGATACCTCGAATCTACACCTTCCGCCAACCACCCAATAATGATTGGGCCGCATGTTTCGTATGCCAAACTATTTATGACATTTTATAAGTTTGTCGTCAAGTGATAGCTCAAATACTTGTGTCTACCCTTTGGTCGTCATCTACGTGCCGATATGGTCGTTTTCACAGTCATTAGAGTCATTTAGGAGTACGGGTCAAAAACCGCTTCATTTTCTATAAACCGTCTTTTAAAACCATGTCTGAACGCTCGAAAATATTCCGGATATTTTAATATTTCAAAACTTATCTTTCTAGGTAAAAGATATCCGTATTTTATTTGAAGAATTCGAAATCTACCGTAATTCCATAAAAGAAACGCGGAAATCTTTCTTTCAAAGTAGGAAGCTGCTTGGGAATTGACGCAGCGGGCGCTGTGTCTCTTCCAAGGGTCGCAGTTCCTGCTGCGCCGCTTCCGCGACTCGTTTTGCCTGTTTGCAGAATATTTTCTAGATTTCTTTCCGTGTTCGAGTTATTCCAAAACTCTTCGGATTTCTTCTTATATAAGGAGAGTTTCGTGCACACTTTCAAAGCACGCGAGTGTTCCGCCCCTTCTTTCTCTCTCTCTTTGCATTCTAGACCTTTCTCGAAGCATTTTGACATCTATGTGTTTGATCAATCAACCACGTAGGCTCAGATCCTTATGGGTACTTGTCACGTTTTGCAAAGACCTATCAATTTGACCAACTACAGTACTTAATCAATTTAATGAATCAATTTTTGATCCTCTTACGAGGGCACTTTCTTTGCATTCTAGTCGAGCTATCGCTAAAACGCAACTTAGTTAATCTCGTTTCGTCAACATGTAAGTCTGAGGGTGTTTAATCCCGTCTTTTATATTTTATATTTTATTTCGCCTTTTGTAAGATTCATGTCAGATTTATGTCAAACCTTTTCAAACCTTTTTTTATTAGTTTTATTTAAATCATCTTTTTTTATAGTTCGTCTTAGATCCCTAATAATCAGTACTAGTGAGTTTTTGTCGTCTTTTAGACCAAGTTTGAGTCTTTAGAGGTTAGATTCATCCATATATAGTCTCTAGATTCGACTTTGATATATTTCGTATAATTAATCTGTTAAATCACTTTAATTCGACTTGTAGATCAATAATAAACCGTAAATACACAAACAAATACTAACTGATTGTGATTTTGTTTTCACAGCCAGAACCCAACTCAAGAACAGACGCACAAAGTGCTGCGCCTCTTCTAGAGGACGCATCACACGCTACGCCTCTTCCAGAGGACGCATCACACGCTGCACCTGTTCTGGGTTGGATTCAGTCTCTGAACTTCCTGATTCGCTCCGACGTAGTTTAACTGTATAATTAACCGACTACTATCTCTAATATCGTTGTTAATCCGTTTAGTCTTTCTTTTCTTCAAAGCTTTTCTTTTGGGCATATTTCCGACATGGATCTTGTATCCGTTGTAATCTTTGTAACAATTCTTTTATAGCTTTATTTAATCATTGTATTGTATGATTTATTTTCTTTTCACATGTAATCGACCTTAAATCCAATTTCGATTCAATTGAATGCTAAACTACATGTTCAACCGACATAGCTAATTCACATGTTTGGATTAAAACGTAGATGTTGCATAGCATGCATTTAACCGACTACATATCGAGTACATAAGAGTTTTCCTAATCATTAGTAGAGGCCGCTATTGAGGCGGGCAGGATTAGGAGTTTGATTAAAGAACTTCCTAATACGCAGCCTCACCCCTTACTCCAGATCACTGTGAACATCCGTGTTCATTGGCAACCACGAGAGTCATTCTAGACATAGAATGATAAGGGTAACAAGTTCTTAGTGTTCATGTCATCACTCTGTGTCTTGACATGATATAAAGTATTCGATCGGTTCCAACTTCCCACAAAGGTTGGTGGCGACTCTACAAATGCGTAATTCTACGCTTGTCCCTCGTTTCTCCGTCCATGGTTTCAGGTGCACCACGGCCTCGGAAAGGATCGTGAACCCGTGTATCACAGTTTGGCGACTCCAATGGGGAAAATACACTTACGCGTTACCTAGTGTGAAACTTGAACAAGGTTAGGGAATAGTATATATGAGACAGTTGTCGGTTTTCATTACTCGACCTTCCTAGGTCGTTTTATTCAGCCTTCCTAGGCCTAACCCAACCATTTCGACCAATTCTCCTGTCTGGATGGTCCAAATTCTTATATGGGCCTAAGGATGGATAACGATTGATGTCAACCATACCACGGTGTGTACTCATGTTAGTAGCATGGGCTTTCACTACTCGGGGGAATGGACTAGGAACCGACCTTACTCATGTTTGGCGCGGACCTCTACTCAGACCCTGGGTTTAATTGCTTGGTATGACAATCCACCCTTTAAGCCAAAACCATTTTAAATGCACTAAGCATGCCGTTATTATGCCTGTTTAAATGTGTACAACTCTTACATGATCACCACTTTGTAAATAAACCATGACAAAATTTTCAAAATCAAAATCGTTTTTTTAAAACTGTAAAACATTTTTAAAGGTGGCCTAAAGTAGCGCGAAATGAGTCGAAACTCTGTCCGAGTATCTAGTCAAAATCATTTCTCCACTTCGAGTCAACACTCTACAACCACACTACGGTTGTCTAGGACAAACATTTCCAAACCAGTCATTTTCAAAACTCACTTAAACACAGTAGTGGCATACTCCCACTTCACAAGTCGAATCTTTTCGAGTATGTGTGCTAGATTGGTCGATCGCGTTTTGATTCGTCGTCGGTCTCTTGCTCAGTTTTCAAGATGCCTGGAACCAGTCAAGCAAGTGTTCATCAACCCGAACCAAATGGTAATGATCAAATCCTAGTTGCGCTCCTTCGTCTCCAAACGAGCCAAGACCAAGCCTATGCTCGCCTCAATGCCATAGACATTCCTGACCCTAGTGTACACGATAACATTCCACTCGTCGTGGGACAACCAGAAGGCGATACCCCACCAGTTCTTACTAGAGCGGAAAAGCGACTCCAATACTTGGAGGAGCACCTATTGTATCTCAAGGGAGATGACATCTATAGGGAAAACAGTCGCAAATATGAAGCGGTAAATGCCCAGATACCAACCAATTTCAATATGACTGACATCCCAAAATTCAAGGGGCATGAGAACCCTTTGAACCACATCCGTGTTTTCAAGGATTATATGTCTATCAAAGGCATCAAACCGGAGATAATCTTAAGGATATTTCCTACATCTCTCGACACCATTCCCAAGCAATGGTTCTACTCCCTAGATCACAAGAAGATTGCAACATGGGACGATGCTGCAATTGAATTCACCAAACAATACGCAGACAATGCTGAAATTCAAGTTAACATGCGTACTCTAGAGGTCCTTACTCAAAATGAGAAGGAAGGTTTCACCGACTTCCTAAGTAGGTGGAGGAACACTAGTACCAAAGTGGTCCAATGTCCAGATGAAGCCACTCTTGTGGAAACGTCTGTGGACAATCTAAGACCCATTTATGCAAACCACCTAAGGAACCAAAACATAAAGTCTTTCAAATACTTAACTGTCCTAAGGACCAGAATAGAATACGTCATCTAAAAGGGACTCTTGTCTAAAACGGTAGGTCGCGGGTATCAAGGCTCAACGACTCGTTCTTTTGGCTCTCCTAGCAAGACCGATGAGGTCAACCTTGTTGAATCGCTCAGAAAGAACAACCCCCAAAGGAAGCTGAAAAACATCCGCGACATATACTCCTGTGCCTTGAAAAGATTGACTCAACAAGGCAAGCTCCAGCCTATAGGACCTGCACCTGATCCGGAAAAGAAAAATAAGTTCTGGGATGAAAACGCTTAATGTGAATATCATAGAGGCAAGGGACATGACACAGATAAATGTGAACACGCTTAATGTGAATACCATAGAGGCAAGGGACATGACACAGATAAATGCTTCAAATTGAAGCATGTCCTTCAAGATAAATTTGAGGATGATCGTCTACCCATACCCCAGGAGGCAAACCCAACAATACTAAGAATCCTCTTGGAATTCTAATGATCACGGATGAAGAATCCACCTTGGATTGTTCACACCTCATCTCCCCAGTTGAAGATGAAATTAACATGCACGAAGATGAAGAAAGGTATTCCACCATTTCTCCCACCATCGATGACTTCATCGCATGGGCTGAAAGTGTGAGTAGACAAGTTTCAGAACTCGAAACTATCGTGAAATCCTTACGCGTTCCGGGAACCGCACCCCAAGAAGGCGCCCCACGAGCAACAATCCTATCCCAACAATATTCAATGCAAGACGTGATCACAACATATGACAAACTAGTTGAACGAGTCATCACTTTAGAAGCTGAAACCCTAAGTTTGAAAGAACTCAATACCGTCAACGGAATAAGGGCCGATGACGATAAGGGTGAATACCTCACAAAACATTCTCAAACTCAAAATAGGGAAGATCAAGATATAGGCTATCTCACTCGATCAGGACGCCCTTATCAGAGTATCCTTGAGAACAGTCCTACTACTAATGGTCCAATTACTAACACCACTGTCATCACCCCAAATGATGGCGAGGGTACATCTACTAGTCATCTACTAAAGCAATTACAAAAGACAAAGGCTGATCTTTCAGTCCGGCAATTAGTTTCAAGTTCATTTCCCCATCGCCAGGCTCCACTACAAGCATTGGCAAAGCTAAATATAGCACACGGCTCTACACCTGACGACGTAATCAACTTAGTCTTCCAAAATTCAGTCAAGCTAAGTAACCCGGTTACTTTCTTAGATGAAGACTTGTCTCCTTTCGGGGCTAGTCACAACCTCGCTCTGTATATCACAGTCACGTGCCTAAAGAAGAATATACCCATGACTTTGGTAGATGATGGCTTCGCAGAAAACGTTATACAACTGAAAACAGCACGTAAGTTAGGCATGAAAGAATCGGACTAGACTCCTACCAACCAAGGTGTTCGAACATATGACGGGAGACGACGTAAAGTAGTAGGGCTAGTCAACCTGACCATAGCTACTGGGCCAATCGAGCGAAAGGTTAACTTCCATATTGTGGACATCGAAGCATCCTTTAACATACTTCTGGGAAAGGCATGGATTCATGCTTCTAAAGCAGTAACATCCACCCTACACCAGAAAATCAAAATTCCTATAGACGGCAAAGTAGTGACGATCACTTCGTCATCTATCAAGGCTGTGATAGAGAAAATATCCAGCAATCAAGTGGCCACGGATCCAATATATGAGCTTGGAGGATTTCAGAGTGTGAATCTTATAGAGAGTGAGTTGGCACCTCCATATTTCAATCTATACTCTAACATAGTGGTCCACCACATACTTAATGAAAGTTCATAGACCCTAATTAGACTTCTCTAATTAGTTACTAAATTACTTGTTAATTTAGTGTTTAATAAAGATCTATATAACATGCATGCAAATTAAAATGCATAATAAAAATAAGAAGAAATTTCCTTACATTGGGAAATTTCGGTTTATATGGGCACAACAAGAAACACCTTTTTGGTTGATCTTGAGCTAGAAAGAAATAGATGATCCTCCTTGTAATCTTCAAGTTAGAAGATCTCCTTCAAGATGCACCCAAGAGAAAACCCAAACTAATCACTTAGTTTTTGACTAGAAAATACAAGTGATAAGATGAACTAATATTAGATTTATTACTACTCTAGTAATAGGAAAAATATTAGTGTTTGAGAGTTTTTTAGAGAGATGAGGATTTTAGAGTGATAAGCATGCAAAATAAGAATGAACTAGTGAACTAAATGAACAACAATTTTGTCCACATAAATGACACATGGTCCAGCCAAGGACAGCCCTAGTGGCCTCTTATTTTGCTTAAAATAATCTCATGCAAATTAGTTGAGTGTAGCAATGAATAAGAACATGATCATGTGTCATAAACATGACATGATCACATGTTGTTGTGTGATACAAGAAACAACAACCATCATTTTATTCTACTACAAGATTTCGGCCCCCACTAGTGTCATGTGGTCCATTTTGATTTTTAATATTTGTCCCACAAATACTTATAATCATATGCTTAATTATCTTGTATAATTAAAGGGTTAATTTGATCATATAACAATTATATGACTCAAATTAATAAATAATATACACTTAACTTTTAAGTGATATTTTATCATTATATCAATATATAATGGGTCCCACAATGCCTAGTTAGTTTATTTTACAACTCCTTGTAAATATAATTAACTAATCACCTCTACCTCAAAGTATATGCATAACCTCAACTAATTTAATGATTTAACTATTAATCACTAAATTAAATCTTACTCAATCGTATTAAAATAAGACGTAAAATTTATTCAGTCAATTATCGTATAATTGACTAATAAACTTATCCGGAATGAGTTCGTAACTCAATTTCCAATAACTAACTCTCGTAACTAAACATATATCAAATATATATGTAAAGTACTAATTAATATGTATCGTATACAAATAATTAGATTTCTGTTAGGGTGTCATCCTATAGGTTTGACCGAAAGGGGTCAGTTGATTACCGCCGTCATACGACAATAACGTCTAACTCTAGTCAGCTGACCGTTATCGATTTACGTTAATCAATTGACGTGGAGTATCAAAATACTAGTCATCCCACTAATATTCCAAAATGAGATTTATAATATAAATGCACTATTGTGGAGGACACTTGCATGTAGCCACACTATTGCGGAGGACTCCTACTCCCACAATATCTCCCAGTTGTCTCGACAAGTTGTGTGCTACCAATTCTCTTGTCACTTTTGTGTCACATCCTCCCACTCATCGCAAGGTGTCTTTCAGGTCGCACTTGCGATTGGAAAAAATAAATTGAGTGGTTTTCTCGATCTGGAGAGTAACTGTCTGACCGGAAAATCTACCATAGATGTCATCCGAGCGTGGCCACGCATTTCCAGTCACTACTCCTCGAGTGGCCCGAAGATGTTAATACCCAACGTGGGTGGACAATTCCTGTTGACCCAACTTACACTGTATAATGCAGATCACCATGACCTAGTAGATGCCTATCGGCCTCCTTTCACGGCACGACCTAGGACAAAAACCAAAGTCAATCGGAAATTACACCGACTCAGGTAAATGGTCGCCAGTCTAAATAATCCACTCATAGGAATATAATAGAAATACCCGCCACGACCAGGCTTCAACAATTTTGATAAGGGACTCTATCATGGTCACTGTCCGACAGAGTGTCTCTACAGTCTGTCTATGTAAACGATCAGTCATCCCCATGACCCCATGGTGCTCAACCAACCATCGATCTACTTACAATCTAGTCATTTCGAGACGTCACCTTATGCAAATGACTAGGGACAATTACTAAGTTCATCATGTTCACTTGAATTGAGTTCAACCTTTCTTATAACCAATTCGGACAAAACAAAGTAATAAAATTTAGTCAATACTAAATAAAAGAGCTAATATAAAACTCGAACAATGAATGCAATTATCATATATGTTGTAACAACCCGAAAAGTACCCAATTTGTTTAAGCAATAGCTTATGGATACTTTTCAGTAGAACTTAAGTTTTTAATATAGGAATTTTTGTTCCGAGTCGTATTTTGAAATTCCGCGTTCGTATTTGAAACTTGTGAGAGATTTCATGAAAAGACCGTTTTTGGTCATCTTTGACTTTTCTTGACTTTTAAATCGTCTTTGACTTTTTCTTGACTTTTTAAAGTCGTCAATTACTTTTCTTGACTTTTCAAGTCGTCTTAAACTTTTCTGAACTTTTAAGTCATTTTTGACTTTTCCCGACTTTTTAGTCGATTTTTTGACTTTCATTGACCTTCCCGACTCTTCTTACAATTTTTGAAGACCGAAATTTTATTTAAAAAAAATTATATTTTGATTTATTTTTATTAAGATTTATTAGGATTTATCATAATTTAATATAATTATTTTGAATTTATTCGGAATTTAAAGAATAACTTTTACGGTTTTTAATCGAACGTCATTTAACTATTCCCGACGCATCGTAATGCGCGCAACAAAATCGAAACTCGACTCTGGCATGAGTCACACGTTGATGTCATCGCTTTCCACTCACCATTAGATGTTTTATTTATTTTGATTAAAATAATCAAAATATCTAGATATTTACTTACTTTATCGATCCGTCAACGAAGATTACGCAAATCGAGCAAAAACAGACCGCATCCTCACCATGCCACACGGTCCATTTAGTCCTCTAATAGGGCTTGATATTTCATTACTTTTGATTATAATATTATAATATCTAGATATTATTTTTACTTTATCGATCAGTTAACGAAAACTACGCAAAACGCTCGAAATCGGACCCGACAAGCTCAACATCACACGGCTCCCTTACCCACTCTTAAGCCGTGATATTTTCATTATTTTTCATTTTAATATCATAATATCTTGATATTAACTTTATCGTAAATTATATTAAATCGTTTACCGTAAAATAATTATTAAACGCGAGTCAATTACGTAACAACGAATTCAAAATCCGACAGCCTTATTTGCCTATAAACACACGGCTCCACCACCCATCATAACTCACAAACAACTTTGCATCTTTCAACAAATCAAATAAAGATCAAACATCCCT
>JAIUZE010021791.1:0-10156 GCA_022085475.1 Heliosperma pusillum | reverse complement strand
GCGCTTGCTTCTAGAGTCATGAAACTGTAAAACGATATCCTTTACTTCTGTCAAAAAAAAAAATAGTCTTCTCAAATATCAAATAAGTTTACTATATCTAAAAGATAATCCTAATATGTAATGGCTTATGAGTTGTTACAAGTTGTGATAAACTTGGGTGATAGTATCCTATTTTACGTACAACCAATTGTCCGTTTGACATATTACATATTGATAAAATAAGTTACCTAAGTGTTATACTACTCTTTGATATTCACGTGTGATAACAATTTGTGTTCAACACAAATTGTTGTTAGTTGACCATCACATGTAGACAATGCTTGCTATGCTAAAGTTACTAAGCGTGTAACGATGAGATTTGCGCACAAATTAGTGTTTGAATGCAATATACTCTCTTACACGAGATAAGCTACACAAATATTGATAAGCCACAATCTCTTGTCATTAATCTTTTAGTATAAATAGAAAGTTTTAACAAACATTAAAATTAACTTTTCCAAACATATAATTTGTGAGCATAATTTTGTCAACGTTTTAAAAGAGTTTTTATTCGCAAAATTATTTTGTTGTTGGAAAGTCGTGTTACTCAAGTCAACAATTGTTCAAGTATTGTTCGGAGAATAGTGGTCATAGATTTATCTCTTATTCGTTCAATTGTGTGAACAATTTTTGAGATACTCTTATTACTTTTTTTGTAACGAGAGGAAGTCGAGTGTTTAACGATACTCATTATTACAACTATAGTTAGTTGTAAAATGGGTTGATTATTTTGTAATCCGGGGAGAGGTACTAAAATAATTAATCAGAGAATAGTGGACGTAGGCTTCGGGGTGTGAAGCTGAACCACTTCAAAATTCCGCTGTGCATATTTACTTATCGTTTTTATTGTTTTTATTATTGTGTGATATTTGTATTGTTTGAATTTAACCAATAATTCAAAGATATAAATATCATTCGATCAAATACGAAAAAGTGGTAGATACTTAATTCACCCCCCCCCCCCTCTTCAGTATTTCCTAGGATACATAGACTCTTCAATTGGTATCAGAGCCTCGTGCTCTTGATTGCCTAACATAAAAAAAGACGGATCCGTCTTTATTTTTGTTAAGTCTTTTATTTTTATTTATTTTTCAAAAATATTTTATTTTCTATGGATTCCAAATATATTAAGTGTCCCGTCTTTGATGGGAAAAATTATGGACTTTGGAAAAACATGATGAGTCATTACATTAAGGGTCATGATTGGGAATGCTGGAAAATTATTCAAAAAGGTCCTATAAAAATTTTAGTATCTTCCGCTGAAGGCATCGCCCATGAAAAGAACGACGATGACTATACCGAGGCAGAGCACAAGAAAGCTGAGAAAAATTCAAAAGCTATTAGTCTTTTGCAAAATGGCATAACTCACACTGAATTTGATCGCTTTTCTTCATGGACGACTGCCAAGAAAATATGGGATAGTCTTGAACTAGCCTATGAAGGTACATCTCTTGTGAAAAAGCACAGAGTAGACTTGCTTATTCAACAATATGAATTATTCTCTATGGAGGATGATGAAAGCATAAATAGCATGTCTGCTCGCTTTTTCAATATTACCAATGAACTCAGAAATCTTGGTAGAATATTTGAGTCCGAGGATATTGTCTGAAAAATCTTGAGGAGCTTAAGTACAAGGTAGCAACCCAAGGTCACTGCAATTGAAGAAGCTAAAGATCTATCCTCACTCTCTTATCAGGAATTGTTTGGCTCACTTATGGCGCATGAACTTACTCTTAATAAGCATGCAAGTGAATCAAGTAAAGGTAAAGGGATAGTTCTAAAAGCTACTTCAAGTGATGATGATTCTGACATTGAGGATGATACGATTACTTTTGCTATTCGTTTTAAAGATTCTATTTTTAAGAAGAGGCAAGAGCAATCAAAAGTTGACAAAAAACCTAGTGGTTCGAATGTATTTTCATCGAATAAAGGTTGTTTCAAATGTGGTGATATTGATCATATGATCAAAGATTGTCCCACATGGAAAGAAATAAAATCTAAAGCTAAAAGAGAGAAGACCAAAAAGGAGTATAAACAAGTTATGCTAGCATCCCTTTGGGGAGAACTGGATTCAGAAGATTATGAAGATTCTGATGATAATGATGGTACTCGAAGAAGGACTGAAGTGTGTCTTATGGGAAATTCAAGTACTTCAGACCTTGAAGATGAAGACGACGAGGTAAGTTTTATTCGTCTTAAGAAGCAAGTAAAGAAATTGTCAAAAAATTCACTCATTGAATATTTTCAGAAAACTCTTGATCAATGCCGTGAACAACATCTTGAATTAATTGATTTAAAAGAACAAATTCTTGACATTGCTGAAGAAAATCGAGTTTTAAAATCTAAAGTTAAGAAATTGAATTCTTAAGTTACATATGATTCAGCTATAACTTTGGAATCAATTAAGTCTCAAAAAACTATTTTGGAATCTGAGGTTATAGCTCAAACATCTATAACTTCAGAACTAAGAGAGAAAAATGATTTTCTAGAATCTAAGGTTATAGCTAATGAAGCTATAACTTCAGATCTAAAAGAGGGAAACTATTTTCTAAAATCCGAGGTTATAGCTCACAAAGCTATAACTTCGGAATTAAAGGAGAAAAATGATTCTCTTACTCAGCAATTGAAAGATTTGAATTCTAAATTAATTGATGTCAAGAAACAACACTCTATGGAGTCACTCTACTAAATCAAAGATTTCTAGATTTTCGCAAAAAACATTTAGAGAGTGATGTTCCTAAAGAGACAGAGACTGACCATAAAGAATGTCAAAGAGAAATTGAGTCCTTGAAAGATTTACTTAGACATGCTAGAAAGGTCTATGATAAATGGGAAGGTAGCACTAAAGTTCTTAATTTCCTGTCTGAGCAATCAGATAATAACATGAAAATGGGATTAGGACATGAGTGCTATGGTCGTAGAGACCACGATCAATGCAAATCTAGCCCTTCTGAACGTGATTTTAGGAAAAGGAAATATGTGGATTTACCAGAGTATTTAATATGTACTTATTGCGGTAAATCTGGTCATCTCCTAAATTCATGTGTTAAGCGACAAGTTGATCTAAATGAAGGGATTATATTTGTCAAAGAATAGGTATCAAATGAAGAAGAAATAGAAGAAGAGAAGAAACATGTAGAGATTAGAGGTAATGAGTTTAGATGGAATTATGACGGTGGATTTACACATCCAATAAATCGTGATTATAAAAGAAAAACTCATGCTACTACTTCTAATGTCAAATCTAACGATCTCACCTGACCTAGTGTTAAACAAATGAGACCTAGATACACCAACACTAGTCGATCTAGTTTACCCACTAACAAGAAAATTGTGAGACGAGTTTGGCTTCGTAAAGATGAAATATTTCGTGTTACTAACAAGAAATGACCCAACTTAGCTTGGGTACCAAAAATTCGAAATTAAATTGTTTGCATGCTAAAGTAGTAAGAGGGAGCAATTAATTACTATTCATGAAGATTTTTTATTGCTAGTATGCTCCTTTCATAACCCACTCATAAACCTGCCAAAGAGGAGCGTAGCGTGTTGTATAAGTTGGACAATATCAACGTTATAGCAGAAGCTACTATAACCCCAAGCTTGAACTCAGGGGGAACAAAAGATGATCTCTGAATCTTACTTATGAGAAACGATGTTCACGTTATTTGGGTATGTGCTTTAATTATAAGAATTTAATTATGTTTTTGTGTGTAATGAAAAAAAACATTAACGATTCTTTCGAATACCTATATAATACTTTGAACCATACCCTTTTTCAAAAATCAAAATCAAACATTAATTTTTTACGAGACCATGTGAAAAAGGGGGAATATAAAACTTGAGTTTTGTAGTGCTGAGAAACAATGGGACGATATTTTGACTATGTCATTAGCTATAGAACGTTTTGAGAAGTTACGATTGGAAATTGGTTTAATCGGTGGCATCTAAAACCGTCAAAAATATTTATTTTTCTTACATGACTGACTAGTTTTAGACGAGATTGTATGACTGTGTCCGTATTTTCCGCTGCTACATATAATTTATGATGAGGTGCGCATTATATTATGAAATTGATTGATATGATAATTGCTTTGCGTAAATTAATTTCATTATTATGTGATGACCAACTATTTACCCACATATAAATATACCACTCAAATTCACAATACTTCTCTTTTATATTTAACCCAGCTATGATATAGTCCCATATTACTCCCACCCGCTTATTTCACCATATTACACCTTTACTGACAAAAATCCAACTCTTTCACTTCTCATCACCATCACACAAATTTACCAACATAAAAATTCCCTACCTTCACTATACTGTTATTTCCTCAAATTAATCAAGAAAATCCATGCCAACTCCAGCTAAGAAACTTGCCGATCAACTGTCAATAAACCAATCAATCCTTCCAAATTCGTTCCTAAACAATCCGCTACCACCACTCCTCTGTCATCCGTTCCTCAGCCCGTTCTCAGGCACACCGTCCCTATGAAAGGCCAGCATTGTAGGTCTTCTGATTGAAAACGTATTCGAGATTTAAGAAAAAGGAGGAGGTTGTTAATATCTATTATGAAAAGAGTGAATGGGAAGAAGGGACTTATCTTATATGACGATATTTCGGAGGTGTTCAAGGTAGAAATTGATGAGTGGTAGATCGCTCCATGGACTGATTGGACCAGGGTCAGTTCAATTGAGGAAATAACTTTGGAATTTTTATTCGGAACCAAACGATTTTAGTGTGTTTGATATCGGAATATATATGTTATTTTTTGTGGAACACGATGGTTCCGGATTGGGTTGGTAGAGCAAAATTAGAAAGCTACGAGATAACGGTCTTGAGAGTTTGAAAAAAAAAAAGCAAAAAATAAAATAAAATAACGAAGAAAAAAGAAGCAAAAAATAGAAAAGGAAAACAGAAAAACATGAAGGTTGTTTCGAAAGGTGTTGTGTCGCGGTGTAGGTCTGTCAACTGCAATGTATTCCCAAATGGTTGCATATATGAAGCAGGGCGATACTGCGTTAGAGGTGCATGTTCTGTTTTGGCTACTGTTAAGAAGTTGTTACGGACTGAATTTCCGTTGCATCGAAAATATTTGGTTATAGTTTCTGGTTGTGCTAAAGGGGTTGTGTGACGATAGTGAAACGCTTGAATAACGCACTATTGTTAAAGGGTTGTGCTAAAGGGTGCTAAAGGGGTTGTGCTAAAGGGGTTGTTTTAGTTAATTAGTTATTATTGAGTTAGATTTACTTTGATTTAAAGAATGCGACTTTATACTTACCAGTAGGAGCAGATCTGGTGGTAGTTCGGATTCGGAGAAGGAAAATGAGATTTCCAAGAAAAAGGAGAGTAGAAACGATGATGATCGAGGCCTGAAGCTTGACAAATCTGAATTCAATGGTGATTTGGATCCGAAAAAATTCATGGTTTGGATTAGGCAAACGGAACGATTTTTTGAATACGAGGAGTATGATGAGCATAAAAAATTCAAGGTAGTTATTCTTAAGCTTACTAAATATGCATCTTCATGGTATGAAAACTTGAAGAAACAACGAAAGAGAGATAAGAAAATTAAGATTGATACTTGGGTAAAGTTAAAGAAGCATCTAATGAAGAGGTTCTTGTTAAAATATTATGAACAAGAAACCCCTTATCACAAGAAAATATGTATGTGGCCGGATATATTAAGGAGTTCGAGAGGATGACTATGCTTTGTGATCTTGAGGAAAATGAAGAACTTAGAGTTGCAATATTCATCAAGGGACTCCCGCCTTCACTTGCTAATAGGGTTGAAGTGCAAATCTATGAGGGCTTCGATGATGTTTGTCGATTAGCCTTAAATTTCGAGAAGCGGGCACTCACCGATCAAGAGTTGTGTGGATTAATTCCCGAATTTGTCACACCCGAAATAGTAGCTAATCTGTCCGACATTGACGAGAATGAAGAAGAGGGAGTGTGATGTAAAACTACTCGGTGGAATACTGAACAGAATGTAGAACCGTTTGATTGTTTATGTTTCAGAAAGTTGCAGCGGAATTTGATGTGTATTTGTTGTTTTTGTAAGAAGAAGAACGAAAATAAGATGGATATGACGTGCTCTAACTCTCATTCCTCGCAAGGAACTCGAACTAGCCACGAATAATATATTCAACCTTGCAAGAACGAATATAGATTAATTCACTCTTGCAAGAACGAACTAATTTGATCTTATAACTCCCAACACAAGTATAAACTTGAATTAAACTCTCAATTGTATGATAAAAACTTATTACAACCTCGCTCACTATTTATACTATTGCTACTTACTTTAAACTAGCTAGAAAGTAATTAGGAAATAACATAACAACTACCTTATTTCAGATTACGAAAATAATACTACTACATTATTTCAAACTAGGAAAATAATACTACTACCTTATTCAAAATAGGAAAATAAGAATTAGGAAACTAAGAAAACCCACCATCATCACACGGCATTGGAAACCGTGTTGCCAACCAATCCACACGGTTTCCCACCTTGAATTATGTGCCTTGTGATATAATGTCATTTCACCCTACTTTTTCACCCCATTTTGCCTCGTTTTGCTTGCCTTTAACACTCCTTAAGAGTGTTTTACCTTCTTCTAGCATATTTCTCGCTTTTATCGTGTTTTTGTAGGTAATCCGTCATTTGGCGCGAGTTCTACCTAATTTTGATCGACAAAAGAGAAGGTACATCACACGGAGGGCCCACGACATGTCCTAGGGGACCCCACATACCATTGAGGGCCTTACTTGGCGTACCAGAGTCAAGGCGAGATAAAATGAGAGAAGTTGACAAAGTTATATCAAGGGAACAAGGAGGAAAGACCTTTCACGGGCGTGAAGTGTATCTCACGGTCGTGAGATTCCTTCCAAAGAATGATGATTTTCGAGCAAAGCAGCTCACAGTCGTGAAACACATCTAACAGTCCTGAAACACCGCTCACGGTCGTGAAACACAGCTCACGGTCGTGAAACATGTTTCACGGTCGTGACTTAGTTGGGAATTTTGGACCTGCTACTGCCACATATCTCACGACCGTGACTTGCATCTCACGGTCGTGAAACCCTTGTCACGGTCGTAAGACAACTTTTACGGTCGTGACTCATTCAACCCACTTAGTCTTCGAAGCCCATCTTTCCTCTATTTTGTAAACCTATAAATAGACCCTCTTGTGTAATTAGAGGGCACGAAACCCTAGACTCAAAATTTGTTAGATTAGATTAGATTAGTGTTCCTAATTAGTTTAATCTTTCCTCAATTACTCTTTAATTAGTTTTAGATCTAGTCATGTAATTGGATTTCTTGGTTTTGTACTTAAAGATTGGTGACAAAGTCTTCTCCTTTATTCAAGATTTCCTCTTTTGTTGTTCATCTTTTGCCTTAATTAGTTGGTATATATTCTAATCCCTTTCCATATACTTGTTAATCTTGTCATTTCATTACATGTTTTGTTTCCTTCTTATCATTATGTCTTGTCTTAGTTTTATATCTTATTCTTCCATATTCCTCATGTTAAGTAGTGAGTAGATTTAATGAGGGTTAATCTCTGTTTGTTGGGTTTATTTGTTGATTAATTGTCTTTCTTCCAACTTATGCATACCACATGTTTGATGAAATGCTTGCTTAACAAACTTGCATGATTCATGTTTATTATACATTTCCGTAAGATCGAAAGCCTCGGAATATGTTAGGACTTGTATATAGTTGGTATATCAACCTTGTTTACGCGAGAGCTAGCTTGGTTCGGTATATGGGAGGGATTGTAAGATCGAGAGCCTCAATCCACCGCGCCCACGTTTGACTATCCATTAACTATGAACCCGACTCACTAGAACCCAAATTACCCATTTGAACCCACTGATCTTAGACTTTCTTTTTATTGCTTGTTATTTGATTATCTTAGTTTAGTCTTACTTTCCTACTTATTTGCATTTACTCAATGCTCTTAGATTAGTTTCAAATCCATTTCTATATCGTGACACCCTTGAGCATAGCTAGTTTTGACTTTGCATATCGAATACCCACTTTCCCTGTGGACTGACCTTGACTTGCCAACATGCTAAGTTTTGTTATAAATATCGTTTGACACATCAAAACGACGTGTGCCAAGGATTTCACATCGTAGTAGTTCATGTGGGAATATATCCGTATACATCCCTTTAATCTTACAGGATTATAATGAAATTATGATTTATATGATTAACGGGTCATAAACGAAATTGCATAATAAACAAAGGGATTAGGAATAACCTTTAGTCCTAGCAAAAGGCCTAAGAACAGATATCAAAGCAGATATCCTCCTAATCGTTACACCCAAGATTGATCGAGAAATGCCCTTGTATTTGCTGGAAAATTTAGAGAGAAAAAGAGTTTGTCTCTTTTTTTTGTGATATGAATTAATGATGATTCAATTAGAGAGTTAGAATGAGTAAAACTCCTCACATATACCCACTCTCACACGGCACAAAATAGGAGAAAAATAAGGGATATTTTTCTCTTATTTTGTTACCAATTTGACCGAAATTCCAAAGAATATTTGGACACTTTTTCGGTTATATTAGCTTCCATTTAATATAATGTTATACATATTATATTTGTCTAATATGTTGTCATACATTAATAAGGTCCATTACAACATTTTGCAGTGGATATATTAACATAACAATTATTATGACAATTGTATAATATATACTTTAATTATAAATATCGGTATATTTATAATCCTGCTAATTAAATATAACGGTTTATGTTTAATTACGAATTAACATTTTAATTCGTTTAAGCTCACATTATATACTACAACTAAATATAACATTTTATATTTACTTACAATTACAGTTAATTCGTCTTAGCTAACATTATTTAATCGTTATTAAATAATTATATCATCATCACATTTGACTAACCTTTTAGTCAAAAACACTGACTAACCTTTTAGTCAATTTAATAAGGCATCAATATGATTATTTTCTCAAATAATCACATCTCTCAATCACATCCTTTAGGTGTGACTTTTAGGGACCAGTTGATCACCGCCATCTGTATGACAATAACGTCAAACTTATCTAGCAAGCCAACCGTTATTGATAAACGTTAATCAACTGATTATAATACAAAGTATACCATGTGAACCTATAGAGATTTATTTATGTTATTGCACTAACTGTGGAGGACACTAGCTCCAACAATCTCCCACTTGTCCGTACAAGTGTATGTGCGATAACCGATTCTCATCTCCATAATAAATTTCTCCCACTCAATGTAAACCAATTTGCAAAGTCCGTATTCACAAAGGTCGTAGTTTACAAGTGATCAGTATCAAGAGTGGTTTCCCCGACTAGAGAGTAACTTAACTTATAAACGAATCTTTATTCGAGCATGGCCATGCATTTCAGTTACAGCTCCTCGAGTGGCCCTGAGAAATATCATATCCTGATAAAGGTGGGATATTTTCTTCAACTCGAAACTTGCAGATACAAGCGCAGTATGAAATGACCCAGTGAAAATCTACTTAGCCTCCCGTTACGGTCGACCATGAGAAAGAAACCAAAGTCACCCAAAAACTGCCTTTATCTCAAGAGACAGTCGATAGTCAAAAGAATCGACTCTAGGAACACTATGGATTACTATCACGACCCTGGCAACCTATGTTCGGAAACATTAGGGACTCCATAACGTTGTCAACAAAATTGTCCTGCGATAGCATTATACTCGCCTATGGATCTATCATCAACTGTTTGACTTATGGCTGCGTTGAACCCACCATCAATCGACTTCACAGAATAATTGCCAGAGTTATCAGCTCATGTAGGCGATTACGGACCAAAACAAATATAATGTAATTCAGTTCACTTTGTGGTGTTCAATGTTGTCAGTACAACCCACATGAAAAATAAAATATAAAACAAAACGATGATTTTATAGATAGTTTTTATGAAAAAGATACAGGTGTCTAATCCATATAAAACAACTAATACAACTCAGGAACACGTTTGATTCCCATGGAATTAACGTGCCCTTCATGCTTATCATATCTCAATGGTTTAGTGAGAGGATCTGCGACGTTATCATCCTTAGCAATCTTGTC
>JAIUZE010021788.1:0-41693 GCA_022085475.1 Heliosperma pusillum | reverse complement strand
CGAGGTAGTAAGGGCACTATTGTCAAATAGTCCACTAGTATATAAACTTATCTCATGACAACAACTTTTATTTTACAAATATATTTTCTCTCTCTAATTTATTACTTCTCTCTAACTCTCCCTCTTTCACCAGCCGTATAAACAAAAAACCCCAATTAATCAAAATCAATAATAGAAAACCCTAATATATTTATCTATCATGAAATTCTTCAACAATGTTAATCGTGCTCTTTTCAGTCGGATCGGCAACACCGCCACCGTCGTCGATGCCCAACCACCATGTTATGTTTTCTCTATCTAAGTCTTTTATCGCGGATGAACTCCCTTGAATCTTCAAAATTCATCCAGTTTTTGACCTCAATGTTCCTCCGTATAAGGTTTTATTTCGATTTTGTAAGGTTTTGATTCGATTTTGTAGATTATATTTCGTACTAGCTGTTTTGGTTAATTATATGTAGAATAATGCTATAGCTTTGGTGAACTTTTATTTTGTGATTGAGTCACTGTATAAATTTAGGTCAAAGTTATAATTTAAAAGGATTGAAACTCATCATATCTAGATGTGTTGATAGGCTTATTGTCAGATTTGTGAGGTGTTCAAGTTTAGCTATTGTTGACGCTAATTTTGCAATTATTGTGTTAAGATGAGTGAAATTTTACTATATCGGGATAGAATTTTTGTTTTTAATCACATTACAATTTGTAGCATTACTTTTTTAATGGATATTTTAAAATAGATATAATTTCACCGACTTGCTATAGAATCGTTTTATACTGTGTAATGATAAATGTTTGTGTTACTGTAATAGTGTTATAATAATATTAATTCTAGTGTTACAATGTTGTAATTGTGTTAAAGGAAAAATGTATATCGTATTTGTGTTACTGAAATATCGTATTTGTGTTACTGTAATAGGGTATTTGTGTTACTGTATGTAATAGCTTATTTGTGTTACTGTAATAGGGTGTTTTTGTTACTCTAATACTACTTGTGTATTTGTGGTACGTTAATAGTCTAAATATGTGTATATTGCTCTTTTGTCTTAGAGTGGATTCTAGTAGTGTTGGTATTCTACTTCGTGGTCATTAAAGTTCAATCGTGTTACGGTAACGACATAAGAGTGTTACCTTGATAATGTAATCATGTTACACTAATGGTACAGTTGTGTTTTTCAATTGTTAGGTGCGAGGAGGATTGATACAACGTCAGAGTCACCTGAGTTTATGGCATCATTACAAGGATAACACTACCTCTTTATTGGAGGAGTTTTGGACATTCAGGTCTAGTAAGTTTGCCTCTTATGGCAGAATTATTGTTTTCTTTACAAGGTTTGAAATTGTTTAAAGTAGTTTTAATTTGTCAAGGATTAATGTTCAGTAATTTGTATATGTGTACACTGCTCTTGTGTCTTAGAGTTAATTTTAGTAGTGTTGGTATTCTACTTCGTGTCATTAAATGTTGACCGTGTTACAGTAAAAACATAAGTGTGTTACCATAACAGTGTAATTAAGTTACAGTAGTGGTATTGTTAGGTTTTTCAATTGTCAAGCGCGAGGAGGGTTGATGCAACATCAAAGTCACATGAGTTTAGCGCTTCATAGAGGGAGAATACTACCACTTTATTAGAGCAGTTTTAGGACTTTAAGTCTTGGTTTAATTGTGTTACTGTAACGATATATGAATGTTACTCAACGAAAAATTACGATAATGTAAGAATGGTTTAGGCTATTACTGTGTTATTTATGGAGTTACACAAGCTAACCTATATAATCACTCTGTTGTCCTTTTTCTCGTATAATCACTCTGCTGTAAGAATGGTTTAGGCTAATACTGTGTTACGGTAATAGTGTTACTATAATGGGTTAATTGTATTACATATCCTGTCATTGTCTGATATAGTTTTTGAGTCTTATTTTTCTTCAGTATTACTCTTTTTTGCCTTATACCCAAATGAAGCTTGTCTGAGAGTGAAGTAATGTTTAATTATAGTTAAATATTTCCATTGTTTTACAAAATTATCGTTTCCGTGGTTTTTTTTTTAGTTTCAACAATAAGGAGGTAAATTCATTGTTGCATCGACTAGTTATTGAAGTAACACTAGTGGTGCAACTGTCAAGGCGCCAATTTAGCCAGTTTAACGTCTATTAGCTCAAAAGGTAGAGCATTGTGCCATTGCACAAGATGTGGGTTCAAGTCCTACATAGATGAGTAAATGTGATCAAGTTAATGTCAATCAAGTAAATTTGTTAAACCATTGTGATGCTATATGAGCATTACAGACATCTATTGATCATTAATTAATATAATTACTTAATAGATCATACGCACACATAATAGATTATTACACTAAAATAGTTACTCCGTTCGTCTCTTTCATTTATTTATCTTTGATTAAAATACCCTTCACATATGACTATTAATAGTTTACGGTTTAACATTGGTTACATTACAAAGAACAATATTTACTTCATAGAGTAACAATTTTTACATTATAAAGTAACACCTGTCATTCTATACGGTTTGAGTAACTTGGATATTTTATAGTCGCAAAGAACTTTATCCATGAAAAATGACAATTATTATAAGTTAGGCATGAAAAAGGCAACGTTATTGAAATTGAAATCTCATTTGAGACTTTTAACATTGCTTTGAGATATGGTATTGCGAAATACACTGATATTACTGTAACACTATTATTGTATCATTGTTACTTTAATGGGTACTGTTACAGTAATATTGTTACTTTAATGTTGGATAGAACATAGATTACGAACATCCGGTAATGTTCTAGGTCCTCAAACAATATGTAATTTTAGATTAAAACAGCGTTAAAAATACAAGTCTACGTTTGTATATTGTAATTTATCATTAAAGTATCGTGTAAAGGTAAACTTTATTCTTTGATTATTAAAGTATCGTGTTACCGTAACATTATTACAGTAATATTGGTATAGTAATTGTGTTACTGTAACATAACTTATTCATAAAACTAATACGAAAACAGTGTTAAAGTTCTAACTTGAATTCATTTCAACAACAAAAGGCAAGTGAATACAATATGCTTGACTACTTCTGATAATATTGCCTTTTTCACGCATATCTTCACGACTTTTATACGAAGAATAAGCACAACGGTCTTTATTATTATTGTTCCTTCTTCCTGGACTTGTACATCTTTTGTTTGTTGATGTCTTCTATGTTGGTGTCTTTTTAGATGTTATCATCATGGCAACGAAAAAGGCTGAGGAACGAGCGATGTCATCTTTAATTTGCATGTCTTCCTTGTTAGTGTCTTATTATTCTTTGTTGCGTGTACAGTCTTTTTGCGCAACTCGGCTTTTTGTGTTGATGATTGCTTTTATCAAACTTTATTTCTTCAAATTTCCTGAAATTTAAATACCATTATGAATGTTCAACATTACTATTGTCAATTTCTAAAAATGTTAACCATCAAATAAACTTAATCGGACAAAATCACACCGCATTAAGTTGTGATGTTACAACAACAAATATACAATGTTATAATGACATTGCAAATTTGCGGGTTCAATTCAACAAAAAAGCGATCATTCCACAATAATTACTATATTATCTTTACAGTAATATTGTTACAGTAACAATATTACAGTAACATGTGCTGAAGTATCTTACGATAGTTTAATCCCCAAAAATTTACACCATATCAATTCCATTATAAATTTCACAATTTCATAACCCTAACCCCAAGTAATAATGTTACGGTAACAATATCACAGTAACATATAAAATCCAACATAAAATCACACATTATTATCACAGAAATCAATCGCAATTTAATAAAGCACAAAATCATACGAACAATAATACTGTACTAAATCTCAGAATGTCTTAACCCTAACTTTTTCGCACAAACAGTTGAAACACATAAAATCGACATTAATAGTATGAATACTTGACAACAACATGAACACATACAATTTAAACATAATTATTTTGCAAAAATTAAATTATTCAGTTTGAGTAAAACATTAGCTGTAATAGTTTTTTGAGAACGAAATCCTGAAAGACGGAAATCAACTAACAATTTTTTCATAGAAATCAATATAAAACAAGAACAGTAATAACATGCTTAACGACAATCTCAAAAAAAATTGCGAAAAAGGAGATCGATTTATACGTCTTCATTATTTCATAAACGGATCGATGTATTAGAAATTTGATTAGATTTTTTGAAGATTTTCGCTTGAGTTTAGAGAACTTTTTGGTTGATTTTGAAAGTTAAAGAAAAGTTCGAATATTACCTGTGAATAATCTTGTTGAACAATTAATGACTGCAGTTATTAAAGAGAGAAGATTTGTAGAGAGAGAAAAACTATGAAAATAATGAAACATTGACATACGGCAGCTAGTTTTTATATTTCTGACATAATTGTTGGGGTAACGTGGACTAATGTGCACTGTTGGATCTTGTTGATCCAATGGTCCTTATTCATAGGACAAGACTCATCTAATAAGCTGGACTCACCGGATGCTCACTATATATATAGATAAGATAGTATATATAGGAGAGATAGGAGTAGAGAAGAGAGATATATATATAGATATATAATATTATATATATATCTATATATTAGCGAGATATATATATATATATAATTAGGATCACATGATTCCACCCTAACTATTTGAGTCCATGAGTCCCAATCTCAACCATTAGATCAAGGAGATCTAATGGCTGAGATATAGTAAGGGTATTTTCGACATTCACCAACTTGATATATATATCTTCATATGAAGTCATTCTTTCAGTTTTTTCATTCACTTTCTCTCTCTACTCTCTCTCTTTTCTTATTTTGGGCTCTCCTTCCTAACTTCTAACCTAATTCTTCTCTGTCAATTCGTTTCTTCTCAAGAAAGCAATATCATTTTATTTTCTTCATCATATTTAGAATTGCAATGTCAGGTATTATTCACTCTCCTTTTTATTATAAATTTTAAATTCGTTATTGTTTTGATTTGAATTATATGCACCTAAATATGCTTTGATTATCATTATTTTGATTTTCGTTTTAATTGATGTATCATCTCTTTTCATTGATGTCTTCTTATCATCTCTTTATGTATGTTAAGGATTATCATTATTATTATTTTTGTTTTATTTCTTCTTTTTGCGTTTTTATGATTCATATATTGATTTAATCGATGTATTCTTATCATCTCATTTTATTCTTCTATTTTTGTTTGTGTATTCACTTTTATTTAGCAAGATTTCTGTTAAGATTTGTGTTTTTATCAAGTTTTCATAAAAGTATGCTTTATCTTTGTTGTTTTTCCTTTTATAAATATTTTTTATTGTTTACCTAATTAATGTGAATTGGTATCAGACGATATTCTTAAAAATATCACATGCTGAAATATATTGTAATACATTGATGTTTAACTAATTACTGTAAATTAATATCACACGTTATTCTTAAGAGTATCATACGTTATTTTTAAAAGTATCACATGTTATTCTTAACAATATCACACTCTGAACTACATTTAATTGTTAAGGAGATGAGACAATGATCAAGTCATATGATTCCAAGTTAGTGATTTTTCTAACAACATACATTTATGTTCCTTACTTATATATGTCTATATTTTCTTTTGCCTTAAAGATGCTACTAAAATGATGTTTTGTTCTTTGTATTCCTCTTTACAGATTTTTTCTCTTGCCGAGGTTGGTTAAGAGTTTGTGTTGATGCTGAAGAAATTTATAGTCGTACATCATCAATTAAGCAAATCATCTTGTTTTTTTTGTTATTTCTTTTATAAAGACAAATTTTGTATTGATAAATATCGTTCCAAGCGGTTACAATTTTGTATTTTTCTACATTTTTGGTCAACAATACGTTACTCTACCAAGTTGTACAATTCTTGTTAGAAAAAATATCAATGTATATTAGTAACAATAAAATAGTTATTTCAATTTATTAGTAATTAATTATGTGGCAATTTATTAGAGACAATGTCACACGTTATTAGAAACAATATCAAATGTTCTAAGAAGCCATATCACATGAAGTGATTGAAAATATCACATGATGTGATTAACAATATCACGCTCTGCCATTAACAATATCACAATTTTGCCAGCTCTAATATCACCATATGCCATATATCTATTAGACTGAGTTTTGAAGTCTTATGATAATAAAGTATCACAACCATTACCAAAGAATATCACACTTCACACAAAACAATATCACAAATAAAAAAAATGATTACGGCCTTCCAATTTCGTGATATTAAGAAACAATATCACTATATACAAGACACGCTATTATTACTGATCTTAAACAAATTACAAAATTCCAACGACAATACTAGGTTTTGACAACTACTACTTACATTAGATTACTTATTGACCAACTGTTGGAGTAGGTGTCCTCCACAAAAGTGCGCCACATAATAAATCTTATTATGGAATATTATTGGGATATTTATTGACTATATATATGATTAGTCAGTTGATTAACGTAAATCAATAACGGTTGGCTGACTAGAGTTTGACGTTATTGTCGTTTGACGTCGGTGATCAACTGATCCCTTTCGGTCACACCTAAAGGATGAAATCCAAATAGTAACTAATTATTTGTATACGATACAGTTAATTAGTACATTACATATATTCGATATGTACGAGAGTTAATTATTAGAAAATGAGTTAAGAACTCAAATTCGATTAAGCTTATTTTTCAATTATGCGATAATTGACTAATAAATTTATATCTTATTTTAATACGAATAAATAAGATTTAACTTAGTAATTAATCGTTAAATTACTAAATTAGTTGAGGTTTTGAGATAGAGGTAATTAGTTAATTATATTTACAAGGAGTTGTAAAATAAATTAACTAAGCATTGTGGGACCCATATATATTGATATAATGGTAAAATATTACTTAAAATGTTAAGTACATATTATTTATTTAATTGAGTCATATAATTGTTATATGATCAAATTAACACTTAATTATACAAGATAATTAACCATATGATCAATAAGTATTTGTGAGACATATATCAAAAATCAAAATGGACCTAACTAGGCCAAGAGGGCCGGTTTTGAAGTAGTTACAAGGGTGATGATTTTTGTTCATGTTTACACTCCTTAGTTACCTTTTGAAGGTGACATAACAAGTTGAATATAATCATCATCCTTTCTACAACACTCCACTCTAATGCATGTGACCAAAATTGAACAAAAAATAGTCCAAAAGTGGACTAAATCATCTGGCCAAATGGCCTTTAAAATGGGCATTGGTGTTCAATTTTTACTTACTTCATTTTGTGCAATTGTCATACTTCTCTCTAAAACTCTTCTTCTCACTATAAACTCTCAAACACTAATATTTACTAAGTATTACTAGTGTAGTAATATAGTCATAATATTAGTAGAATAATATCTATCTTATTATCTAGTTAATAATAAGGGTAGATTATTTGGGTTAATCTTGGTGCAACTTAGAGGATATCTTCTACCTTGGAGATTATTTGTGTTCAACCATATTTGTAGCTCAAGATCAACAAGAAGGAGTTCTTGTTGTGCCCATATATTTTCCATACCAATGTGAGGAAATTTCTTCTTTTATATAAATGTCTTTATATTTGCATGCATGTTACATAGATCATTATAAACTAAATTAAAAAGTAATTTAGTAAATAATTAGAGGAGTCTAATTAAGGTCTATGGACTTTCACCAACTTCACATCAATGCACTTTTAATTAAAGTTTTCTTTCAACATATTTCTGTTAGTCGTTTAAATTTTTTTCTCTAACTCTACTTCTACGACTTGCAACTGTTTTTACCCATCCTTTTGGGGCTCGTCTTCTTGATCAGCATCATCTTGTCCATAATCAGATCGTCTATAAATCAAACGCAAATAAACAACAGTTAGTATAGTTTAAATCATTATTTTGGTTCCTAGTAACATTCTAGAACCATTTTCAGATTTTTTTTTTCTTTTAAACTTGTTCTTAGAGAGTAACGAAATATGGGTAACTCAATAGAATCCTTCTTGATAATGAAAAGTTACAGATAAACTTCATGTTGGGTAATAATTTCCTAAAATTAAGGCAATTGTACAAAAACGTTACAGACAAATTTGAACGGCAAAAAAGAAAAACCCAATAAAAAAATAACATTGATGCAAAATGGTCAACAAGAATATGTCCAACAGTAAGCGCCGCATCGAGAACAAATGCATGCTTAACAGAAAGACCTAACTTAACAAATGACCCAAATTAGTTAGTGAACTCAGTCAAAGCATATAATCGAGGATAAGTCGCCAAAAAATTATCAAGAATATGATATCAAGTTCCTCAAAATCAACTAACCACCATGTTTTAAAGCACTCATTTCTTTCATAAATTTCGGTAGAATTTTTGAAGTTTAGTGTTAATCAACCATAACACATTTGTTGAATCATAAAATTTGCACGTACCGTAAAACAAAATGTCACAATAATACTCTTTCAAAACATAATATATCATTTTATTTGTGTTAATCTAGAAACCATGTCAGAATTATGGTGATTAAATATCACTGATGCTGGCATTCAAAATCACGCTTTACTAATAACAATATCACAATTTTGTCAGTGTAACGAGACATTAAAAAGATAATATAACTGCAGTGTAATTACTAAGGTTCACAAGTTTTAAGTAAACTTGAAATTGCTTGACTCAAACTGAGAACAATGTCAAGTAACAATGGATGTTGTTTTAGAGAAGGTGAAGTATTTAACTGAAACACTCAAGGGATATGACTTAGAGACAATCCTCTACAGCAAGGCACAAGAGAAAGGACTCAAAGACTGGTTTTAGAGACAATTTTCAAGTGTTACAGCAAAGCACAAACACCCTAGACTAGACTCCACAGCAAGTAAGTTAACCACAACAATGCACAGATATAACTTGACTCACAATACAAGGCACTGATCAAACACCTTGAAGATGTATCAGGCTTGCTTCAAACTACAGCTCTTAGCACAAGTTTGATAGTTTTGAGGGATTTCTCAAAGTTCATTCATTCATAAAAGTCTGCTTACAACAACATACAAGACCTCCTTATATAAAGAGGCTGATATCTTGTGAGCCATTGGATGTATAGATCATCCAAGGGCTAGCTTAGGATCTAAACTACTTCTACTGACACTAATTAAGAGCCTCACAATAGGACGAGCTCAACAACTATAAAGAACAGACACAAGACACAAAAGAAAACAGATTGAACAAAAGCAAATAAAGCAGTTTTGGATTTTTCCTGAAATGGAAATCTGTTGCTCTTGTTGCCTTGCTGCCTTGCCTGGATGTGTTGCTGCTCCTTGGGACTCTCTACTCTTATTATAACTTAGATAAGACCTTCCTTGGACGATGACAAGTTGACTTAAACAAAAGGAAGCCACAATCTGACATGTACCTTCTCTGTTTTAGTTGTTTGCTGGACTCTAACTTGGGGTGTCTGTTTCATGAGTTTTTACTAGACTTCAAAAGGGTTTGTCCTGGGCAAACTTGTAGCTTAATGGGTTGGCTTGATGGTAGGCCATGGTGGGGGTGGCTGGGATGCTCTGGTGTACCTCCTAGATACAGGGTTTGTGAATTGGTCTGCCTGAGCCTGAAGGGTTTTGTGTCTGTCTTGTGTGGGTAATGTGGGTTGTTTTGGGGCTTGGCATGGGTTGTTGAGCCTTGGACTGTCTCCCTCACTGTTGTAGCTTGGCATGGCTTGGTCTTGGCTTGTCATAGCTTGTTGTTTGGACCTTGTAACTCTAGCTTCCATCTGAGGGGTCCTTGGGGTCAGGCTTGCCTTGTTTGTGGCTTGATCATCAAGGCCCCTTGGGTGAGCTCCTGCTGCAATAACGTGCTTTAAAATTAATATGTATATCTACATCACTCAATTAGTGAGTACTACCTATCATTTTCTCTGTCAAACAAACTCAATTTCGTAATATGAACCCTAATTTGTCAGAAGTAAACATGTATCACAGTTTTTTGAAATTTAAATAACAGTAATCTTCACATTCAATATCACATAAACAAACAACAATATCACAATTTTTTCATTATTAATGCCAACCTGTAGATCTACATATCTCATTAACTAAACACTAACAATCAATTTCTTAACTAAAATGTCAGACAAATTCAATTTCGTAATTTGAAACCCTAGTTTTTTATAACTAAACTAAATTGAATCCTAGGTTTTGCGATTAAAAACTATAATTCGTTCGATACAATCATCAAAAATCGTTTAAAATCATGTATAACTAAGTATTTAGAAATTTAAAGTAGCAACATGAAAATACCATAAATCAATCGTCAATTCGTTTGATATTTTTGATGTAATCCTATTAAATTCATTTAAATCAACATAGATACAATAATTTCGAACAAAAACAACATACACAATCAATTTAATTAAGGATATTTATACTAAAAAATCGCAGAAATTAAAAAAAAATAGTGAGAAACGAAAGTACCTGTAAGATTTTGGAAGAAAATCTAGTGAGATTATTCAATGCAGTGAACGAATTAACCTAGAAAGTTAAAATCCAATCGAATTTAATGCATGTTTTGCAAATTTTTGGTGAGATTTAAAGAGGATTTGGTGAGCCTTTGAGGAATTTGTTTCTCTGTTGATTTTGGTAAATTTTGTAGAGAGAAAGAAAAAAGGATTTGGTCAAGTTTCATGCCTCTTTTGTTTGGCTCTAATTGAGACTAACGTGGCTCAATCTCAGCACTCCATATTTTTCATATCCAACGGCTGTTATTAGGACTCACAGACTCAAATATATGAGTGGACTCAACGGATCTTGCCTCTCTCTCTCTCTATATATATATATATAGGGTCAGGATCCGGTGAGAACCACTAACATAATGAGAACCGTGAGAACCCTCACTAAATCTCCACCAAATCTTGTTTCGAAAGTTTTGTTAGATCATTTACCATTAGTCTAGTTTATTCAAGCAAAATACTTGCAGTAATTAAACAAAATTTATTGATTATATTAAAAAATATGTTCTTAATGTACATAAATTCAATTTGTACACTAAAATTACTCTAAATGCGTGAAAACGACACTAGGTGCACGAAAATTGCTACATGCATGAAAACAGTGACTATGTGCATGAAAATAACGGGCTCTAGATGCATTAAAATGAGCACCAGGTGCATGAAAAATGTTAGATGCATGAAACGGACTACTAGGTGTATGAAAATTAATAAATCGTATTTCACCTCCATTTCCGTCAGTAACTTATTATTTTTCGACCAAGATGTATGTTATCTAGCCATAAAATTCTACGCCGAACCCAAAAATGTCCTTATTTTTTAAAACTAAATTTCGTAAGGCGGAGTTCTCACGGTTCTCATTATCTTAGTGGTTCTCACCGGATCCTAATTCTATATATATATATATATAGAGAGAGAGAGAGAGAGATAGGTTCTTATGAGTCCCTTATATTATTTGAGTCCTTAAGTCCTTATAAGGGCCTTTGGATCAACCAAATCAATGGTTGAGATGGAGAGAGAGGTAATGGCTTCAATAGGCTCAAGAAAAAAAAGGAAAATCGGATTTATGCATGTTGGTGGGTTTCACTTCCCCAATACACAGACAAACGTACTATATCTGACAAGATCCAGTAGGTTTTAGTCATTTACCCTGTATCCACCATGCAAAAGCTCACAACCTCTATAATACTACTTTCTATCTCTATAATACAACTTTACAACCTCTCTCTACATCCAAAAGCTTCATAATTGTGCTGGAATAATAATCTACAATCAGATTTCGTTACTATTACTGTCTAAATATTCCAAATATTTGCAAGGTTTCTTCAATATCGTCATGTCTGATCAACAAATTGTTGAATTCGCCAATGGTAAGTTCTACTACAAGCATAATTGATGTTTTGTATTATAAATAAGTTATTGATGTTTCTTCTAGGTTTTGTTTAAATAAATACTTGAGCATAATTTTTGTTCACTGTTAAAGCATCTTCATTATTAAAGTTATTAAAGTTATTGATGTTTCTTCATTATTGATGTTTCTTCTAGGTTTCTTAAATTATTGATGTTTCTTCTAGGTTTTGTTTTGTATTATAAATAAATTTTAGTTGAAGTTACACATATTGCTATTAGAGTTTCATAAAACACAGTTAAAGTGAAAGTGTATCTTCATTATTAAAGTTTTACAAGACTTGGTTTTTGTTTGTTATTTTACTTTATTTTACTTTATTGGCAACTTAAAGTTACGTGTATTTAATTAATACTGAATCATGCTGGTGAATATTGTTGAATATTAGAGTATTAGATTTTATTGAAGCAATATTAGAACTATAGATTGAAGTGAATAATATTGATGAACTAGTATTGAAGTTCTACTAAAACATGTAGCAACGTTGAAGTTAGAGGGATTTACATTAAAGTCTAATAAAACAACGTTGAAGTGACATAATGATGAAGTTTCACTACCTGTACATTGAAGTTACACATGTTGTTGTTGAAGTGAAAACAATGATCTTGTGATTTTTAACACTGTTAAAGGCATAATACAAATACTGTTAACACTGTTAAAGACTTCAAGACATAATACAAATACTGGAGCATAATTTTTAACACTGTTAAAGCATATTCACATTTTTTTTAGTTGAAGTTATACATATTGCTATTAAAGTTTCATAAAACAGAGTTAAAGTGAAACTTTATCTTCATTATTAAAATTTTACAAGACTTGTTTTTTTATTGTTATTTTACTTTATTGGTGAATATTATTGAATATTAGGACATTAAAGTCTACTTTATTGGTGAATATTAGTGAATATTAGTGAATAATATTGATGAACTAGTATTGAAGTTCTACTGAAGATATGTAGCACATTAAAGTCTTGAAGTTACAGGTATTTACATTAAAGTCCAATAAAACAACGTTGAAGTGACATAGTGTTGAAGTTTCACTACATGTACATTGAAGTTACACATGTTGTTGTTGAAGTACATAATATATTGTCCATTAATTGACGTTACATTAATTGTGTATAGAAGTGATGCTGATAGTTGTTAAAGTGACAAAGTGACATAGTTACATTAATTGTGTATAGAAGTGATGCTGATAGTTATATAGTTTTGTAGTTTTGTAGATATGTAGCATATTAAAGTCTTGAAGTTACATGTATTTACATTAAAGTCCAATAAAACAACGTTGAAGTGACATAGTGTTGAAGTTTCACCACATGTACATTGAAGTTACACATGTTGTTGTTGAAGTACATAATATATTGTCCATTAATTGACGTTACATTAATTGTGTATAGAAGTGATGCTGATAGTTTTGTAGTTACTTGTATTGTCGTTGAAGGCCAGCAAAACATCGCTGAAGTCACACATTAGAGTTTGTATTAAACTAGGCTTCGAGTTATACTGATTGATATTAAAGTTATAAAATGAATTTGAAGTTACACCATTCGTGAATTAAAGTGTCAGAAAATATCCATAAAGTTTGAAAGTCTTGAAGTTACATGTATTTACATTAAAGTCTAATAAAACAACGTTGAAGTGACATAGTGTTGAAGTTTCACTCTCTGTACATTGAAGTAACACATGTTGTTGTTGAAGTAATATATGTTGTTGAAGTAACAGATTAAAGTGTTGTTGAAGTGACATAGTGTTGAAGTTTCACTTCATGTACATTGAAGTAACACATGTTGTTGAAGTAATACATGTTGTTGTTGAAGTAACAGATTAAAGTGTTGCTGAAGTGACATAGTGTTGAAGTTTCACTACCTGTACGTTGAAGTAACACATGTTGTTGTTGAAGTAATATAATTTGTACAATTTATGCAGGTTCATTTGATGACGGAGAATGGGTGTTTTGTAAGAAAGTAGAAGATGAATTTACTCCGTACGTCAGGCAGGAGTTCTCTGCTATTGATGAAGCAGTTGATTTCTACAAAATATATGCACTTGCTTGTGGCTTTGACGTTCGGAAGTACACAACAAAGAAGTGGCGTGATGGGAAATTGAAATGAAAGCTTCTGGTTTGCAACCGAGAGGGGTTCAGTAAAACATACAAGGTGGATGAAACACTCAAAAAGAGGACTAAAATAACTAGGGTCGGGTGCAAGGCTAGAATAAGGTTATTTATGGACGAAAGGGTAATATGTATTGACCGAATCACCGATGGGCACAATCACGAACTAATCTCAGTCTATGATCGAGAGTTTCAGAAATTGTCAAGAAGAATTACGAGTTATCATAAACAGATCATCGTCTATAATTCGAGGGTTAGTAATTAATTTAAAATTGTCTCGTTGATATAGATTGTTTGCAACCTATATTAAAAGTGACAGTATTATTGGATATAAGTTATTTAATATTTGAAGTTACGTTTTTTGTGTGTAGTTGAAGATTGGAGCAACAAAGACTTATAATATGTGCAAGGAGCACGTTAATGGTTTCGAGAACATTGGGGCTAGTTTAACAGATTTCAAAAACTTCCACAGGGATGTGAAGTGCTTCATTCATGAGCGAGACGGTCAGTTATTTGTAGATCATTTTAAGAACATGACTGAAAATAGACAGGGATTCTTTTTCGACTACGATATAGACAGTGACGGAAGCCTACGTAGGGCAATTTGGGCTGACGCTACTGCGAAACGGAATTACTCTGTATTTGGTGATGCGGTGTCCTTTGACCCAACTTATTGTACCAACAAATATTCGATGGTATTCACCCCGTTTACCGGTGTCGACCACCATAAACGGTCAGTAACATTTTGTGGGGCTTTAATTGCGAAGGAGGACTTTGAATCCTTCAACTGGGTATTTACAAAGTTTTTGACAGCTATGGGAGGAAAGGAACCCGAGTACATCATCACAGATCAGGATCCAGGGATTATAAAATCTGTGGCAATAATGTTCAAGACAGTGCGTCATCGATTTTGCATGTGGCATATCATGAACAAGGTGCCGGTCAAGTATGGACCCACGAGGGCTCATTACAGCGATTTGATTAAAAAAATGAATGAAATTGTATGGGATGACGACCTTGAAGCAGTTGATTTTGACAAGAGATGGGAAATCATAATGGCGGAACATGAGATTGGTACAGAAGATTAGTTTTCAGACACGTACGCTATAAGGAAACAGTGGGTGATGGCGCACTGCAGGGATTTGAAAATGCCAGGCGTTATGAGAACAACGCAGAGATCGGAAAGTGAAAATAGTTTTTTTAAGAGATTTGAGCACAAATCAGGTACTTTGGTAGAGTTCTGGATGCGTTTTGTTAGCGCTATGGACCATCAAAGACACCAACAAAAGAAGTTAGACAACGATAACCGACAATCATCACCCAAAACAGAAACTCATCTTGCTATAGAAAAACACGGAGCGAAAATCTACACACACGCGATTTTCAATGAGTTTAGGGAAGAGGTCAAATACACTTTCGATACATGTAAAACCGGGGGGTACGCCAAGAGAGGTGAACTTGAGGTGACAACAGTAACTGATACATTCAGAGGAAAGGATTTTGAAGTTGAATACAACCCAGGTAATTTGTCAATGTTTACCATTTATTTAAATTTACATAGTTCATTAAATACACATATACTTGAAGTTACCAATAATGCTCTTGAAGTTACACACTAATCACACTAATCACATTGAAGTTACAGACAATATGAAAAAAAATGTATTGAAGTTACACAAGATTTAGCTTGAAGTTACCCAGGATTAAGTTGAAGTTACACAATTATTCGTTGAAGTAACATAATAATAGTATTGAAGTTATACAATGATGTAACACAATTAGTTATTTAAGTAACACACTAATCACATTGGAGTCAATTAAAGTTACCATTAAAGTAACATTGTAACAACCCGAAAAGTACCCAATTTGCTTAAGCAATAGCTTATGGATACTTTTCAGTAGAACTTAAGTTTTTAAAATAGGAATTTTTGTTCGGAGTCGTATTTTGAAATTCCGCGTTCGTATTTGGAATTTTTGAGAGATTTCATGAAAAGACCGTTTTTAGTCATCTTTGACTGTTCTTGACTTTTAAATCGTCTTTGACTTTTTCTTGACTTTTTAAAGTCGTCATTGACTTTTTATTGATTTTTAAGTCGTCATAAACTTTTCTTGACTTTTAAGTCATTTTTGACTTTTCTCGACTTTTAAGTCGACTTTGAAACTTTCGTTGACTTTTTTCTTCCCGACTCGTCTTGCGATTTTGAATACCTGAAAGTTTTTATTTACAAATTATATTTTGATTTATTTTTATTAAGATTTATTAGGATTTATCATAATTTAATATAATTATTTTGAATTTATTCGGAATTTAAAGAATAACTTTTACGGTTTTTAATCGAACGTCATTTAACTATTCCCGACGCATCGTAATGCGCGCAACACAATCGAAACTCGACTTTGGCATGAGTCACGCGCCCATGTCATCGTTTTCCACTCACATGAGATAGTTTAATTCTTTTGATTAAACTAATAAGAATATCTTAGATATTTTCAACTTTATCGATCAGTTAACGAAAATTACGCAAATCGAGCAAAAACAGACCCGATGATCACCTTACCCACACGGCTCACCCTCTCCTCTAATAGACTTTGATATTTTTATTTCTTTTGATTAATATATCATAATATCTCGATATTATTTTACTTTATCGATCAGTTAACGAAAACTACGCAAAACGCTCGAAATCGGACCCGACAAGCTCAACATCACACGGCTCCCTTACCCACTCTTAAGCCTTGATATTTTCATTATTTTTCATTTTAATATCATAATATCTTGATATTAACTTTATCGTAACTTATATTAAATCGTTTACCGTAAAATAATTATTAAACGCGAGTCAATTACGGAACAACAATTTTAAAACTCAACACCTTTATTTGTCTATAAACTCACGTCCAAATCCACTCCACTTTACTCACAAACACCTTTTCACTTTTCAACAAATCAAATAAAGATCAAAATATCACTTTCTTTAATCGTTCTTCGTGTTCTTCATCGTTCATCAACCGTTCTTCATCGTTCTTGAGCAAAAGCTTCATAAAATCTTCATTTCTTAATTAAATCCTTCCTAATTTATATTTCTAGACTTTCCTCTTCGCTCCTCATCTTCACGTACGGTTATATTTCAATTCCGTCAAAATCATTTTCAAGACTTTAATTATGGAAAATCTATTTTTACTTCTAATAATGTTTTCTTGTCATTTCTTATAGGGGAAGATTTTTGAAGACGAGTTTGGTGACTCGTATATATTAGGGGAAGATTAGAAGACGGGTTTCTTAGTTTATACTTCTTATTATTTTGGTGCTACTTGATTTTAGCTAAGCTAAGGTAACGATTCCGAGTTACTCGACGATATAATGTCACATAGCCTGAGTTTCTTAGGTTTTAGTTCATATTATGGTTACTAATGATTTTTAGTAGTAACATGTTAAGTAGTAGGATTTATATGTTGTATGGAAATTATAATATGTTAGTGTTCTAGACATGTTAGTATGATTTAATTATAATCATGATTTTAATATGCATGATGGTTGAATTGGATGTTAAAAATGGATGTTGTTAATTAAAATGATGTTAGGAGTAATTAGGGGTGGTTGTTGTGGTGGCCATTGAAGTGGCCGGTTATGGTGGTGGCTGAACCGGCCGGTTCAGGCTGGTCAGACCGGTCCAGGCCGGTCCAGCCGGTCTGGGTTGGTCATTGGTGGGTCCGGGTTTTGGTCTTTGGGTTGTGTCGCTGTTTGATTGTTTAATTGTTGTTTGACGGGTTTTAATTATGTTAAAGCATGCGGGAATTAATTAGAAACGGTTTTGAGTAAAACCGTTAAAAGAAAAGGCCAAAACAGCCATTTTAGCCAAATCAGGCCGTGAGGCCCAAATCAGGCCCATGTGGGTCCGGCCCATTTCAGCCCGTGGGTCCCACTTTGGGACTTGTGACGGTTTTTGAGTTATCGTCATTTTTATCGTGTTTTGTAATATTTAGCAAGTGGGAAATATTAATAAGTAAAATATTTAATTAAAAAGGTTTCATAAAATTATTATTTCTCACATGTTAGAAATTATAATACGAGATAAGTTTACGTTGAAATCATTTAAGTCAAGCGGGTTTTGGGTATAATATGATAATTCACATGTTAGAATTTTCAATAAAATAACATGTAATGAATATGATGATTGTATGTTCAAGCCTCGATGGCTAAGACTCTGTTGCTAGCCGGTTTGGCCAAACGGGTTTGGGCAAACTAAGATCTAGTCAGCCCCGATTTGACTGATGACCCGTCGCGGGACTAGGGTCGGGGGTTTGTCTTCAGGTAAGGTTTTATTAGAATGAATGAATTAGCCTTAGTAGATATGAGGCGATATGATATTTGATTATGATTTATATGCAGTAGTCACATGATAGGATGTTTTTTCCGTGACTGTTTTATTGTATGGTTGGTGTCGTGTTGACTAAGTACCCATAGAGAATTATGAGTATATGGCGTCTTGACCATTCTAATTCTAAATGAGTATCTTGGACCATGACATCGATAGGCCTTACCAACTTTAACGAGTATATGTTCACCACTGATAGCTTTTGTGTCACGGCCTGGGGGGCTTATCTCCAAGTCGGGGCATGGCATCCTAAGAGTTCCGCTTTGGGAAGGGAGCCAGCTTAAGTACTAGCCATCTCTGCTTAGGGGGTCGCATAGCAGAGTTTCTTGTGTACGGTTATGTCATGAGACGGGGAATGGAATAGCTGTTGTCGCTAGGTCTGATCAGTCTAGGACTAGGATGTTTTCCTACCTTGTGGTATAGCCTCGAGTTACCGAAGTCTTCTATTGACTGTGCTAGGAACTTATGCCTGTTTGTAGACGTATTGGTCTTTCATGTTTGTATGATTCTATGAGTTTTAGAAGGTGAGATGCAAGCCGGCTAAGATTGAGAGAGTTTGGATTACCGATTGTTAACTGATTCACATGATTACGTGTTGATTAGGGTTTGAGTGTATCACGGCCATGTTTCTGAGAGGAACCTCTGAGCTAGCATACCAGCTTCCCTACCTCGAGTTATAGTTTATTATCGGTTTCACATGATATCTTTCACATGCTAGGTTATATGTTAGTTATTTGTTTCATAACATGAAAAGCATATAATATATGTTAAGTTTTGTATTTTCCATATACATTGCTTTTATGTTATTCATGTTTAATTAAACTCGACATTTCGTGGCTGGGAGAACTCGGAGTTACTCCCCACTGACTGTGGCTTCCGTGTTTATATTTAATGTGGTTGGCAGGTTCGTGATGCATACTTGGGTACATTGACGAGCTAGCGAGTGAAGTATTTACCTTGGACCTATATTCGGTTCTTAGATGGTATATTATTATACACTCTTTTATTTCCGTATTTATACGGGAGATATGTCTCCCGTCTTGTATAATTCTTATGTATAATATAAATTTTCTTTTGTAATGAACCTTTTTATTTATGACACCCTTCGTTAGGTATTTAAATTATTTTTTTTCTTTCCGCAAATTTGAGGGTGTCACATATGTCAAGTTCATGTCCCTTATCATCAGGTGTTGGAGTGGATTTATCAAACCCAGAGCTCGATGGTTCAGAAAGCTGTTCTTGGAAGTGCTTTTATGGCCACTTTCTATGCCATATGGAAGCAAAGAAATAGAGTAAGGATTGAAGGGAGCCTGCAAATGCCTACGTTTGTGCTGGAAGATACAAGGAGAGTAGTGAAGAGTAGAATCCAAGCTAAGCTCAACCAATTTATACCTAGAAGAGAATTAGATTGGATTAATAGTTTGTTGTTGATGAAATTGTAATGTATTTCTTTAAGAAGTTGTTTGATCAAAACAATCCGGATTGTAATATTTGATTTGGTTTAATATATTCTTACATTTCACCAAAAAAAATATTAAGTCAAAAAATTTGTAAAACAAGTTGGTATTAAAAAAAAAGTTGAAAGAAATTATTAGGATAAAAAAATGGCAAAATAAAAAAATTAATAAAAAAAAGCGTAATTATTTCAAAAAGATACACAGTTGACATTTGAAAGTTTGATTTTTCTTTATGAAATTTTTTTTAGGAAAAAAAGTAGAAGACAAACCATCGAAAATTCATGGTCTTTTCGTCAGATTCGTCAAATTTGAATTTGATAAGAGTAGGGTATATGGTTTAATGGAATTAAGTCTAAAATAAAATGGGGAGTGTTAGATGTTGGGTTGGAGGAGTAAGAATATGTGAATGGAAGGACTAATGGAGATGTGGAAAGGTGGGGGAAGGACATGGTAAAATGAAACTAGGGTAAAATGGGAATGGATGGTGGGGGACGAGGGTAGATATTAGTGGACAAAGGTGTATCATCATATAGAAAGGCCCAAGAGTCTTATAATTTGGGCATGAGAGTGTAAGGGTAAGTTTTGAGTTTAATAAAATTCAGCAAGTCTAATTGAATACAGATCAACTTTATCTTCAATTGAAAACGGGTCAAATGTGGTCATTTTAACGATAAATGTAACCAATATCATTTCCTAAGATATAACTGGTTCTTTGTCACATTGTGACATTTATCGTAAAAATGGTCACATCTGGCCCATTTTCAGCTGAATACGAAATTGGTCCATCTTCAATAATTTTTTTAATTTGAAACATCGAATGGATATATATTATATACTATTTGATAAATATAATATAATTTTCATGGTATAATTTTAAACTCTTAGCAAATATATTTAGTTTAGAGAAATTTACCTTTTCATTAGAGATTTAATGGTATAATAATAATTTAATAAATTTTGAGTAAATACATTTTTTTAAATATTAAAGTCAAAGCATTATCTTTAAAAAGCAAAACGTCATATAAAAACAGAGAGAGTATATAAATATTAATATCTTAATAATGCTTGTACCTTAAATGTTCTATATTCACATTTAACATAAACTTAACTTTAACATATTGGGTCAAAACCCACGAAATTAGTAGATCGTTTCGAGTTTAGGTTAAAAGGGTCACCACTTTCAAATCAAGAGTTTGGAAAAAAAAAAAAAAAAACAGGTCAACTCGAGCCGAATTTACATCTCATGTCATATTTTTATTATAGATCTAGCTAGCTAACATGTATTTCACTTAATTGACACACTATCTAATTGTTTAAAATGTGGAAAAGTTACCTATTATTTCGTATAACATTAATGATTAGAGTTTTCTCTATAGTTTTTAAAAGAGTTATAACAAACATTACACATGGAGTCATTCATGTAATAACATAAAGTAGGTGATGTGAGAGTAAGAGTCAGTTCAAGTGGTAAAAGTTTTTTTACTCCAACAATAAAATTGGGGGTTTTATTTTCACCCATTATATAAGTGCGATCATTTGAACAAAAATAGATAATGCAGATGATGTGGTTACCCTTTTATTATGTACATAATAATCAATTTGAACAAGTATTTTTTTAAAATAACTAACATGACATATGTAATATCATTCATTTATTTTTTCAAGATAATATAATCTTTAAAAAAGCTTTTCCTAAAAAAAATATTGTAAAAGCATACCCGTGCAGTTTGCACGGGTTTAAGAGTAGTATAGTATTATTTAAATTTACAGATATGTTTAGATGTTTAGATTACGCCATATACTAAGTGATATTATGACTAATGTAAACATGTAAACTATTTTTTTTATATCTCATATATCTTATCTGACATTTTGTTTCATTTCTTATGTTCAACACTAAGCCACTTATGGTCACAAATCACGGAAGCAGTTAAAGTAAAAAGAGAAGGAAAACGAAGGAATCTTTTAGATTGATATTGATATGGATAGTCAATAGTTGTCAGTGTGAATAAAATATTTAAATATTAAATTTAAAATTATTAGTATTAAAACTGATTTTTTATTTAGTTATTACGCTAGTCAATGCTTGTGATGAGTTTTCTTATTAGGCCATATAGTTTTGTATATAGTATGGTATATATGGTATATATGCTCTAAAGTGTTCTGATAGCATGTCATGTCAGCAGTGATATTAGAGGATTAATATATAGTATGATTCTTAATGTACATGCTTCTACTATATGTTGTGCTAAGAAAATAAGGAATGGAGACAATGTAATAAAATGCATAAGTTCCATTACAAAAGTTGATTTATATATGCTAAAATATTGCTTCTGCATAAGCACTTTTGTTTACACTAGTTGTTGTATGGTGCGCGATATCCCAAGATATTAATACTTGTAAATTGTCGTTTTTTTGGCGTATATTTTTACCGGTTCGAATTTAGTAATGCCATAAGGAGTTTAATGCTGGTTATTAATGGGCGACAAAATAAATAGTTTGAATTGGCTATAGTGTCAATCATAATAGGAAAAAACACCTTGAATGATTATGTGTAAGAATGTATTAGACAAAAAGAACCTCACAGACTTGTCTTACTCGATATCAGCAGTGTAAAAAGAGGCGATGAATAGCCTTGAAACGCACTTTTTTTTACACGATGAATGTTTCAACTAAACACTATCATAGCAAACCAACTAAATCTTAAACATTTTCGTTGTCGTTCTCATTACACCAATACACTATCACTACTACCGCCTACATCATCGTCTTCTAAATCTTCCACGTCTTTCTAATGCCCTCTCCCATCATCCTAAATCTCGATCTGCTGTAAACAAAAAAAATAATTAATACAACTTATAGGCTAGATCGATTACATGAATCCACAAAAACAATAAAATATAATTAAAGCAATGTCATGAAGAAGGCAAACTAAGATTAGAAAAATAAAATTACTAGAAGGAAACAAGAGTGTTAAAAACCCAACGCAAATAGATTGCTTTCATGACTCAAAAGCCCAACCTTTGTAACATGAACCCAAGCCACAATTAGGGATGTCATTAGGGCGGGTATAAGCGGATACCTCTCCGCACCCGCCCCAGTTGGGGCAGGGATGAATAGAGCTTTAGCGGGCGGTGGGGTGGGTACGGGTACAAAAATTCCACCCGCCATGGGTGGTGGGACGGGGACGGGTTTTACGTCATACCCATCTAATACCCGCCTACCCACCAAGTATTAAAAACATATGTACATTATTATGACTTTCTACAATGCTCGTTAATAGTTTTAATTGAAAATCTTAAATTAGAAATATAGAAATTATAATTTGCAGAATTTCATATTCATTTATATTTTGGTAAAATGGGAGTTTTTATATTAATTCAATAAGCAATATTACATTGTTATACTCCTTTTGCCTTCTTACAACCAACATGATTATTATACAAGAATTGATATGTCTAGTTTTTATATGATTTTACTACCTAATTTAGCTCGATTTTTACATGATTACTACACTTTGTTTAGTATTTTTATGAGCTAATTACGTGTTCGAGGTGCATTGCTCGTTTTTGCTATGTTTTGTAGGAATCTAAGCATATAGAGACTTTTTCCTAACACAATTGGCAAGCACCAAAAGTCCAACAAGCTAACATGGACCATGAAAGCAAAAAGACAAGCCAAGCATGAAGATTTGACAAACGAATTGAAATGAAAATGAAAGAAAACCAAAAATAAAGCCCAAAGCAAAGAGTCCACAAACTCAAGCATAGGATACTCCTTTAGATGCTCAAGGAAACCCTAAAATATGCAATTAACCGGAGAATTAAGGTGTTTAAAGGCATAGCTTAGGATTCCTTAAGCATTAAATGGAGAAATTAAGACAATGTGCCCGGATCAAAGAGGCCCCGATCGGGGCCTGGGAACCCCGATCGGGGTTTGGCTTCTGTGACTCAACCGTTTCAAGTCCCCTCTCCCTATATAAAGGAGAAGGACTTCGACACTTAGGGATATCTTTTCACTTACCTTTCATCATATCTTTTACTCATATTTCACATATCTTTCATAGCTTTATCACACAAGTTTTTCTTAGTTTCATAATTAGTCAAACATTTAGTTATTACTTTGTCAAACATTTGGTTACATTTTGAAGTTATATTGCAATCTTTCCATTCAAGCATTTGGGTTATTTATTCTTCATTTCCAAGTTATATTTCTCTATTGCGGTAATCCTAATTCTAGTTTTATGTTAGTATTCATTTCCGTCATTTACCTTACGAATCATTTAGTTAAATCGTAGCATTAGTTAATCATAGTTTCATTGTTTTCTACATTAGAATTGTTAGTTTGTCATGCACTTAGTGTATTACATTTTATTAACAAGTTGATTTTTCATTTATAACTTCATATTCATCATGCTTATTATATCAAATAGTATTAGTCTAATTATAAATATGAGTGAGTAGTTTCATTTGTCTAGGGATTAAGGAAGCCCTGCATAATTAGTAAGTTGTAAATGTTAGAATAAGGATAAACTAATATTGATAAATTGTTTCTATCACATGCTTATATTGTTTTGTTAATCTTTGTTATTTGGCCAATTGCATTGATTAAATAAGTTAATTCATTCTATAAGTCGAGAGGCACGGAATCGGATTAGACTAAGCATGTGTAGTAGGACGACTCTAGTCAAAACGAAAGTTCTCTAGGACTCGACCTAAGGTTGACACTAATATCGAGAGATGGGTGTGTTTAGCCTAAACAGTTAAACAATATTAAGAATTCCTATGTTTAACATGAGCATTTGCGTATTTGCATGAGTGACCCGACTCCCGTAGACTCTTTTAATATTATTGAATTTACATCATAGTTAGCTAAACATCAAACCAAACCAACCCATTAAACCGACTTTGATAGTAGTCCATTCATAGCATTTCATAACGAAATTCCCGTCTCCTTGTGTTCGACCCCTCGTACTACATTATTTGTGTCTAGGGAAATTTATCTTTGCATAGGTGTGCGATATATCCTATAAAATTTTGGCGCCGTTGCCGGGGAAACAGTTTTATTTCGTTTTTGATTTGTAGACTTCTATCATTTTTTTTTCTTGTCTTTAGGAACACTTGTTCTTTGAGACCGTACTTACAATTTCCTTGAAGATTGTTGCCTTATGCCTAGGTCTTCTAGTAAGGAAGAATTATTTTCACCGGATTCCGAGCCCGAGAAAACCTTTCGTAGAAGACGACGCTTTTGGAAAGAAGTAAAAGACGCCTCTTCTCCCGTGCAAGTTGAAAGTGCCAAAAAGTCTTACTTAGACGATCTGGAGAATCTTGAAAACGAAGAGGTTTCTAGTTCATCATCATCACCACCACCTTCACCACCTAGGAGAATGGTGAAACTTTCCGATCATTCCAAGCCCACCGCGGCTATGCTTCCGGCCGGTATCACAACCACTCAAATTACCGCCCCGGAAATTCGAGATCAAACCAGCTTTCATTACCCTTGTGGAGAGGATGCAATTTGGGGGAAGTCCTTTGGAGGATCCCAATTTTCATGTGCAAAAATTTTGTGACTATTGCTCCATGATTCGCCAAACGGGTGTCACTCAAGCCCAAATTAGGGAAATACTTTTCCCTTTTTCTTTGAAGGGGAAGGCCAAGCTTTGGATCAATAGCCTTGATCGTGCCACCATGGGAGTGACAAATTGGGAGACATTGGCTCTTACTTTCTATCAAAAGTTTTTTCCACCCGAGAAAACTCGAACTTTGAGGAGCCAAATCACGGGATTCCGTCAACAAGCTCTTGAGAGCTTATATGAGGCTTGGGAGAGGTACAAGGAGCTCCAAAGGCAATGCCCACACCATGGGTTGGATGCTTGGTTCCTTGCCATAACATTCTACAATGGGTGTTGTGCCGAATCCCGAAGAATTCTTGATTCCGCCAACAATGGGCGTTTTCAAGAGATTGACACGGATATTGCTCATGCCACCATTGAATCTATGGCGATCCACGATGCCCAATATGTTAATTTTTGGAGTGCACCCACCCAAGGAGGAGAAGGAAGTGCCGACACTAGCATCTTGAAGAATCAAATCCTTTTGCTCCAAGAAAAGTTGGATGCTCAACAAGCGGTTCATCAACTCAATGTCGTGTCTTCTACTAGTCAAATTTTTGTTTGCGAAAGTTGTGGAGGTGCGGGTCATTACTCTAATGTGTGCCAAGCCACTATGGAAGAGGTATGTGCTTTTCAAACTTTTAAACAAAGTTCTTATCCACCAGGTACCTTTTCCAATACTTACAACCCGAACACAAAATTCCACCCCAACTTGTCCTACAAAAGCAACAATGTGCTCAATCCTCAACCCCAACAAAATTTTGTGCCTCAAGATCAACAAAATGCCTATGTCCCACAACAAAGATTCAATTATCCACCGGGTTATCAAAGTCAAAACTACCAACAAAGACCACCAATCCAAAACTCCCAACCAACCCAAGTTCCACCACAACAAAATGCCCAACAACACTATCAAGAGCTCAAGTTCTTAGTAGTACAATTGGCTAAGACTCAATCGGACATGTTGGCTCAATTTCAAAAAATTGATCAAAGCCATGATTCCGCAATCAAAATGTTAGAGCAACAAATGGCTCAACTAGCCACTTCTAGCTCTCAAAGAAGACCAGGTCAATTACCACCTCAAATTGAGCAACCACATGATACTCTCAATGCAATAACCTTGAGAAGTGGTACAAAGTATGATGAGCCACCCATGCCCAAAGACAATGAGGAGGTGCTTGTTGAGTTGGAGGTTTCATCCAGTGGTAAGAAAGATGAGGTTATGCCCGAGAAGGTGGATGATCCTATTGTGGTTGAACAAGTCAAAGATGTGGAGGATGTTCCTCCAAAGAAGGTTGTTGAGACAAAGGAGCCGGAAAATTTCAAAGTGACATTCCCTCATAGATTGGCAAAGCATCACAAGAACACCCAATTCGGTAAATTCATGGAAGTTGTGAAGAACCTCCTGGTAACTGTTCCTTTTACCGAATTAATCACTCCAATTCCGTCTTACACTAAGTTCATGAAAGACATCTTAACTAAGAAGAGGACTTTTGACGAAGTTGAAACTATAGCTTTCACCGCCGAGTATAGTGCTCTTTTGCAAAACAAGTCCCCTCCTAAGTTAAAAGATCCCGGTAGTTTTTCCATTCCATGCACAATTGGTACCTATCAAATTGATAAAGCTTTATGTGATTTAGGTGCTAGTGTAAGTGTCATTCCTTACTCTATTTGTGCTAAGCTTAATATGGGAGTCTTGAAATGTACTAGTGTCACTTTGCAAATGGCGGATCGTTCTATAAAACGCCCTTTGGGAGTTTTGGAGGATGTTCCTGTCAAAGTTGGTAAATTCTTCATTCCGGTTGATTTTATTGTTCTTGACATGGCCGAAGATGCCCAAATCCCAATCATTTTGGGAAGACCCTTTTTACATACCGCGGGCGCGGTAATCGATGTCAAGAATGGTAAAATTACATTGGAAGTGGGTGATGATAAGGTCACATACAATTTGAATAGTGCCATGAAGAGTCCAATGTTCGAAGAGTCTTGCTTTTCTATTGATGTTTTGGATGTTGTTGACCTTGTTATAGATGACTCTATCTCTCGGTCTTTGGTTAAAGATCCATTGGAGGCACTCTTGCTATAAGAATCGTTTGCAGGTGATCATGAGATTGGCAATAAGGAGATGGATGCTTTGGAGAATGTATTGGATGGAGAAGAGTTGTCATTAGAGGAGAGCTCACACTTTATAGGTTTGGTTTCTACACCTCAAGACCTTGAGGTACAAAAACCCAAACTTAAACCCCTTCCTTCTAATTTGAAGTATGCTTTTCTAGATGATGAGGAAATGTGTCCGGTAATTATTGGTGCTAATTTGAGTGTGAGTCAATTGTCTTCTTTGCTTTGTGTTTTAAAATCCCACAAGAAAGCTATTGGCTATAAACTAGATGATTTAAAGGGCATAAGCCCCGAGTTTTGCATGCATAGAATCCATCTAGAGAAAGATCATAAACCATGTGTCCAAGGTCAAAGACGACTAAATCCTAACATGCAAGAAGTGGTCAAAAAGGAAGTGATTAAATTGTTAGATGCGGGAATTATTTATGCAATTTCCGATTGCAAATGGGTGAGTCCGCTCTAAGTGGTTCCTAAGAAAGGAGGAACCACCGTAGTCAAAAATGATAAAAATGAACTTATTCCAACTAGGATTGTAACGGGTTGGAGAATGTGTATTGACTATAGGAGATTGAATTTGGCCACCAAGAAAGATCACTACCCTTTACCTTTTATTGACCAAATGTTGGAGCGGTTGGCATGTCATAAGTATTTTTGCTATCTTGATGGATATTTCGGGTTCTTCCAAATACCCATTCACCTGGATGACCAAGAGAAGACCACGTTTACTTGTCCCTATGGTACCTTTGCTTACCGTAGAATGCCTTTCGGTCTTTGTAATGCCCCCGCCACTTTCCAACGTTGCATGATAAGCATTTTCTTCGACTTTATCGAGTCTATCATGGAAGTGTTTATGGATGTTTTTAGTGTTTATGGTTCTTCATTTGATGCTTGTTTGGCTAACTTGTCTAAAGTGTTGAAGCGTTGTGAAGAGGTTGACTTGGTATTGAATTGGGAAAAGTGCCACTTCATGGTCAATGAAGGGGTGGTACTTGGTCATATTATCTCTAAAAGAGGAATTGAAGTGGATCGTGCTAAGGTCCAAGTTGTTGAGTAACTACCCCCACCGGTAAATGTCAAGGGAGTAAGGAGTTTCTTAGGCCATGCGGGTTTCTACCGCCATTTTATTAAAGATTTTTCTAAAATTGCCAAACCCCTTATGGAGCTTCTTTTAAAAGATGCTCCCTTTGTGTTTACTAATGATTGTCTTGAGTCTTTTACTAGGATCAAGAAGGCTTTGATTTCCGCACCTATCATCCAATCACCGGATTGGAACTTACCATTTGAGCTCATGTGTGATGCTAGTGACTATGCGATAGGTGTCGTGCTAGGACAAAGGAAGGACAAGGTTCTCCATGCTATCTACTATGCTAGCAAAACCTTGGATGCGGCTCAAATCAACTATGCCACCACGGAAAAAGAGCTACTTGCCATTGTCTATGCCTTAGACAAATTTCGCTCTTACTTGATTGGTTCCAAAGTCATTGTTCATACCGATCATGCCGCTCTAAAGCATCTCCTACCCAAACAAGAAGCTAAGCCGAGGTTGATACGATGGATCTTGCTCTTGCAAGAATTTGATCTTGAGATTAAAGACAAGAAGGGGGTCGAGAATGTTGTTGCTGATCACTTATCCCGCTTGAGGTTTGATGATGGAGGTATTGATATACCTACTGATGATTCCTTCGCCGATGATGCTCTAATGATTTTGGAAGCCAATACTCTTTGGTATGCCGACATAGCCAACTTTCTGGTTAGAAAGGAATTGCCACCTAGCCTTTCATATCAACAAAGGAAGAAGTTCCTACACGATGCAAAGTTCTTCCTATGGGATGATCCATATCTATTCAAACAGTGCTCCGATGGGCTATTTCGGAGGTGTATCCCACATTGGGATGTGAAAGGGGTGCTAGAAGGGTGCCATTCTTCTCCTTATGGTGCTCACCATGGACCATCCAAGACCGTTGCAAAGGTGTTGCAATCCGGTTTCTATTGGCCAACTATGTTCCAAGATGCTAAAGCTTTCGTTACGGCTTGCGATGTTTGCCAAAGAACGGGTTCTATATCGAGGAGGCATGAGATGCCTTTAAATGGTATCTTGGAAGTGGAGGTTTTCGATGTTTGGGGGATTGATTATCAAGGACCGTTTCCCTCCTCAAAAGAGAATCGGTATATTTTGGTTGTCGTCGATTAGGTCTCTAAATGGGTCGAGGCAATAACTACTCCAACCAAACGATGCTCGTGCCGTGGTTAACTTATTCAAGAAGATCATATTTCCGAGGTTTGGGGTCCCAAGAGCGGTCATTAGTACCGCACTTTGGTGAGAAACAACTTTATACCTTATTGGAGAAATATGGGGTCTATCATAGAAGAGGCTTGGCTTACCATCCACAAACTAGTGGCCAAGTGAAGGTTTCTAACCGTGAGCTCAAGTCCATACTCGAGAAAGTTGTTGCCAAGTCACGAAAGGATTAAAGCATGAAGCTTGATGATACCTTGTGGGCCTACCGTACCGCATATAAGACACCTATTGGTACTTCACCATATAGGTTGGTCTATGGAAAGGCGTGTCATCTCCCCGTTGAGATGGAACATAAAGCTTATTGGGTGAAAAGCGGATGTTACAATTGAATGCACTTGATGAGTTTCGTTTACAAGCTTATGAGAGCTCCCGTCTTTACAAAGAGAAAACAAAGAGATGGCATGATAAGAGGATTTTGAAGAAGGAGTTTCAATTCGGTGATAAGGTGTTGCTTTTTAATTCCCGACTCAAGCTATTTCCGGGAAAATTACGATCACGGTGGTCCGGCCCATATACCGTCACAAATGTCAACAAGTTTGGTTCCGTTGAAGTAATGACCACTAATGGCGAAAAATTCATAGTCAATGGCCATCGTTTGAAGGTCTACCATGAGAATGCGATCGTTGGGATAATCGAGAGAGTTCGCATGGACACTTGAACCGACTTGAACTTCATACGTCGTGCGGGACGTTAAACCAACGCTTCTTGGAAGGCAACCCAAGCTTTTGTTTGCTTTCATTTTATTTTCTTTATTTTCTTATTTTCCGTAATTTCTCGTTTTTTTTTAGACTTAACTAAACTTGACGATGTTTGTTTTTTATTTTTAGGTGAAAAATGAAGACAAGAAGAGTTGATGAGGAAATTCATGCATCCCCAAGCACGGAAACCCGTTCGGGGAATTAATAATCCAAAACACGGAAAAAAAGTCAGAGACTTACAGAGGGCAAATCCCGATCGGGGTTCCCAGGCCCCGAACGGGGCTGTAATTTTCTATGCGTCTGTTTTTTTTTCGTCTGTTTTATAAACAAACGAAATCCAGCTATCCTCTTACAAGAACCCGACGGTACTCCTTCTTCCTCTATTTTCTTCATTTTCTCACTTAAACTCAAAGGAAACATCAATTTCTTCATTGCTTTGCAAGAATCATTCACTCATCACCATCATCAAGTAAGTTTGCCTTCATTTATCTCTAATTTCATCCATTTCAATCAATTTAATCAAGTTTATCAAACCCTAACTCAAATTGGGGGAAATTGATTTTGTGCTTTATTATGCTAAAAATTGATTGTCTTGTGCTCTATTAATGTTTGTAGGATGAATTAGCTTACTAGTTTGTTCTATTATTGTTATTTGGATGGATTTTAATAGCCTTAGGATGAAATTTCATCTTAAAATTTCGTCTTAAAATTTCAGAAAAATGGCACCTAGAAAAGCTCATACCCAAGGTGCTCCAAAGAGAAGAAGAGGTGATGCGGAATCCTCCCGAGCTGCGAAGGATGTTGAAATGCCCGACGTACCGGAATGGCATGATGATGATTATCCCCGAGTGGTCTTTAGTGATAAAAAACAATGGGATAATTAGGTCCTCCTACGCTCCAAAGGTATGAAAGCTACTAATTTTATCAATCACGCTTCTTTGAAAAGAATCGGAATTGATAAACATGTTAAGGCTTTATTTAAAAATCTTGGTATGATAGTTTGTTACAAAATGGATTATCTACCCTTTCCCGAACTCACACTTGAGTTTTTGAGTTCCTTCGAGTTTCATAAATCAAAACGTGAAGGGTTTGTCCATTTTGTATCATTCCGATTGTTTAATAATGCTTATCGTATGGATTTGTCGGACTTTGCTAAGATTTTTGCTTTACGATGTGAGGGATTGTGTAATGAATCGCCCAAAGATTACCTACCCGACTTGACTTCGGCATCCATTTCTCACTACTCATTCACTGGTTGGGACCATACCCCTCACCAATACATTCATTACCCCGAAATTCGCATTTGGCAACGATTTATGAGATGGACTTTCTTTGGGAGGAATAAGCCTCACTCGGTGAGAAGTATCGAGATTGAAATTTTAGGTGCCTTTCTTAATGTAAACGGTGATGCCGAATGGGAAATGAATATTCCTTGTGCATTTACTAGCCACTTGATCAAACAAAGTAATGCAAAAAATCGGTCCATTGTTTTGGGTGGGTTGGTTACTAGAATTGCCCATAGCTTCTGCTGTTTCAACCAAGATACCACCGATTTGGTTCCTTTGGAGAGTTGAGAAAAAGGGGATGGACTAGATTATGACTATTTCCTATCTTGTAATTGGTTTCGGAGTTCCCACCCGGATATGATTTGGAGGATTGGTAATCAAGACTCTATTACACTACCAGGAGAGATGGGAGAGCTTCAACCTTTGGTCCATACTAAACCCCGACATGAGAATTGCCCCTTTATTCGACCCACGTATCATTTGCCACTTAGAGGTGAGCGAGCTACCACCGTTGACCGTCGTGCTCGAGTCCCACCAACTCAAGCACGTCATTCCACATCTAGCGTTGGTGTGATGGATATGATGCGTGACCTTAGCCTTAGTATTAATGCTATTCGTGATGACCAAAGGCTTGCATTGTATCCTATTTATGATCACTTTGCTAGGCAAGGGGTGATTCGACCCGAGGGACCGCATCCATCTTTTTATCATTATCCCTCAGATGGATTCCCTCCTCCTAACCATGATGCAGGTACTTCTACTCACCATGATGTCGGTCCGGATTTTTGTGGTTCGGATTATGGAGTTGAAGCATTTCAAGGAGGCTATGGTGGAGGATATGGTGGCGGTTATGGTGGTGCTTATATTAGCTATGGATAGGGGCTTGGAAGTGGGCAAAATATTGGTGAATATGTCACTCCTCTTCAAAGTGATGAGCCTAGTGGTAGTGGTGATACTTCGGGAGGTGGTCGTGGTAAGAAGAAGGGTAGGAAGGGTTTCAACTTTTGGCCATTTACTTGATTGATGCATGAAGGTATCCCCCGTATACATACTAGCTTGGGGGAGGCTAGCTCGTCTAGTAAGTTATTTTTGCTTTGCACTTTAGTTGTATTTTTCCCACTCCCCATTAAATATTAACCTCTTGTCTTCCCTGTTTTGTGCTTTGAACCGTTTTTACGGTTAGCTTGGGTGTTTTTACATGTTGGCATATTGAGGACAATGTTGTGTTTAGCTTGGGGGGGGGCTGCATTTGCATTTTAGTTAGGAATTGCATTTAGTTAGAAAAATTATGAAACTTTGAAATTTGTGTGCTTCATATGCTTTGCTTGCCTACTTTGGTCATGGTTTACATAGTTGTACCCATTTGTATATCCCAATTTTAGCTTAATAGCTAATGATTCTCTATTATTTGACGGAATAATTGCATTCATGGGGATGTCTAGACATAGTAGGTGGAAGATGGAAATTGAACCTAGTAAGCTTGATCTTGACTTTTGGCAAGCCACAAACTGGTAAGGTAGAGCCTCCTTGGACCGATACATCCATATCCGGTCTCTCTTAGGTGAGTGTAGGTCTCCTTATGGTTTGTGCTACATCAAATACGGACAAGTATGGTTTTAATTTAATTTCTTTATAAGCATGCATTCATTTGTTAGCATTTTGGAGCCATTCACATGATAAATTTGCCTTTTTGAACCCATTCACAAAAATCTACCTTAGCTACATATAAAAATTGCCTACCTTGTTGAGCTAGTAGCTTTGATTAATTCATGTTTGGGTGCTCATTTAGGATTTGTTCAATTTTGAAGTATCATTGTGAGCTTGGTCTTAATGCTTTGAAAAGAAGAAAATAAAATGAAAAATGAAAAAATGGTGGAAATGGTGGAAATGAAAGAAAAAAAAAGAGAAAGAAAAAAAAAGGAAATAAGGCATGAAATGAAAAAAAAAAAAAAAAGAAGCATATCTTGAATGTTGAAAAAAAAAAGAAAAAGATGATTTAAGAAACTCTCATATTTTATTTACATATTTTGTATTGGAAATTTTGGGATAGTTTTGGGATTGAGCATCCTTACATATGTTTGTTGCTAGCTTGACTTAGCTCCACATACCATAAATCATTTGTTCCCCTTTCTTACCCAATTCTTATTAACCTTCTTCTTACCTATGACTTCCTTTTCATGCTTGCATTTGAATGTTTTTGGCTTGTAGTTTTGAAATTTTTACCATATTAGATTGCGGGCACACTCTCATGAGTTGAGGATAGGTGAGTGCTACTCACAAAAATCCTTTCACATTAAAATGAGTTTGAGTGTCTCGTAAGAGTCCATAAGTCAAAAGATCATGCAAGAGCCGAAAAGTTCAATTGAAGTCTTTCATACTACACCGCCATGTAAATCTCATCTATGTTTTTGCATTATCCTTATGCCCATGTTGTTTCGAGATTTGAGTCATTATGCTTGATAGTTTAAAATTGGATATTGCAATTGTGGGGACTTCATTGTTTTCCTCTCTTGACTTAGTCTTATGTTCTTGCTTGAGGACAAGCAAGGGTTTAGCTTGGGGGAGTTTGATATGTCTAGTTTTTATATGATTTTACTCCCTAATTTAGCTCGATTTTTACATGATTAATACACTTTGTTTAGTATTTCTATGAGCTAATTACGTGTTCGAGGTGCATTGCTCGTTTTTGCTATGTTTTGTAGGAATCTACGCATTTAGAGACTTTTTCCTAACACAATTGGCAAGCACCAAAAGTCCAACAAGCTAACATGGACCATGAAAGCAAAAAGACAAGCCAAGCATGAAGATTTGTCAAATGGATTGAAATGAAAATGAAAGAAAACCAAAAATGAAGCCCAAAGCAAGGAGTCCACAAACTCAAGCATAGGATACTCCTTTAGATGCTCAAGGAAACCCTAAACTATGCAATTAACCGGAGAATTAAGGTGTTTAAAGGCATAGCTTAGGATTCCTTAAGCATTAAATGGAGAAATTAAGACAATGTGCCCGGATCAAAGAGGCCCCGATCGGGGCCTGGGAACCCCGATCGGGGTTTGGCTTCTGTGACTCAACCGTTTCAAGTCCCCTCTCCCTATATAAAGGAGAGGGACTTCGACACTTAGGGATATCTTTTCACTTACCTTTCATCATATCTTTTACTCATATTTCACATATCATTCATAGCTTTATCACACAAGTTTTTCTTAGTTTCATAATTAGTCAAACATTTAGTTATTACTTTGTCAAACATTTGGTTACATTTTGAAGTTATATTGCAATCTTTCCATTCAAGCATTTGGGTTATTTATTCTTCATTTCCAAGTTATATTTCTCTATTGCGGTAATCCTAATTCTAGTTTTATGTTAGTATTCATTTCCGTCATTTACCTTACGAATCATTTAGTTAAATCGTAGCATTAGTTAATCATAGTTTCATTGTTTTCTACATTAGAATTGTTAGTTTGTCATTCACTTAGTGTAGTACATTTTATTAACAAGTTGATTTTCATTTATAACTTCATATTCATCATGCCTATTATATCAAATAGTATTAGTCTAATTATAAATATGAGTGAGTAGTTTCATTTGTCTACGGATTAAGGAAGCCATGCATAATTAGTAAGTTGTAAATGTTAGAATAAGGATGAACTAATATTGATAAATTGTTTCTATCACATGCTTATATTGTTTTGTTAATCTTTGTTATTTGGCCAATTGCATTATTTAAATATGTTAATTCATTCTATAAGTCGAGAGGCACGGAATCGTATTAGACTAAGCATGTGTAGTAGGACGACTCTAGTCAAAACGAAAGTTCTCTAGGACTCGACCTAAGGTTGACACTAATATCGAGAGATGGGTGTCTTTAGCCTAAACAATTAAACAATATTAAGAATTCCTATGTTTAACATGAGCATTTACGTATTTGCATGAGTGACCCGACTCCCGTAGACTCTTTTAATATTATTGAATTTACATCATAGTTAGCTAAACATCAAACCAAACAAACCCATTAAACCGACTTTGATAGTAGTCCATTCATAGCATTTCATAACGAAATTCCCGTCTCCTCGTGTTCGACCTCTCGTACTACATTTATTTGTGTCTAGGGAAATTTATCTTTGCATAGGTGTGCGATATATCCTATCAAGAATATCTAATTGATTAAGCCATATTCTATCGATATGATGCACAGCTCCTGGATAAGTAAAAATGTGACAACCCTCGCGAATGCGGAAATATAAAACATTCAAGCATGTGAAATAATATGCGGAAATACGGTATTTTAAAAACTTTTATACATGCAAGATAGATAAAACGAGGAGTGTCAAAATATTACAAACTAAGTACTAAATACAACAAAGAGACGGGGTCTCTCAAAATGTTAGCAAATAACAAGTGTTTAGCAAAATTAGCTAAAATCGTCTAGAGGTGAAACTTCCAGGGACAACGCCCGCTAGCTCACACCCGAACCCAAAATAGTCAAAAGCAAAAAGTCATCCATGCAAGCAACCTTGTAGAGTCTATTGATCGAATACGAAAGAGGGGGGGGTGAATTGAGTATTAAAAACTAGCCCCACTTTTTTCGAATTAAATGATATGTAATTAATTATTTGATCTTATGAATTAAAATCAACTAATTAATTAATCAAAGTAAGCGCGAATAACGAAATAACGAAAAGTAAAGAGATAAGAGAGAGGCACACGATTTTTGAAGTGGTTCAGTTTCACACGTTGAAACCTACGTCCACGATTCTCGATTAATAATTTTTAGTACCTTTCTACGGATTACAAAAATTATCAACCCACTCGTATAATCAACACTATGATTATAACTCAAGGTGAGTATCGCTAAATACTCTATACTATCTTACGCTAAGAAGAAAGTACAATATAACTCACACAAATTCCCGTTAAAGAATTGTAAGCTTATAATGATGTACTATTATCCAATAACGTATTTCACTCAAGCGATTGATAATAATTGGTGCACGACTCTTTTAAAAACAAACTCTAAAAATAATAAATATTTGCTCAAAGGTTTGCTTTAAAACGATTTTGGAAAATCAACACAAGTAAAATAAATAGCCGTGTGATATGTTGTGTATTTCGTGTATGTCGTGTGTTTTGCAATTAGTATGTGAATGAGTATTTATAGTAGTAGAACCATAGTAGATCTAAAACCCTAGTATAATATTTAATAAAGATATTTATCTTACCATAAAATAATATTTGCTTATCTTTTAGAAATATCTTTATCTCAAAATATTATTTGGTTTATCTTATAGAAATATATTTATCTTGATATCTCAAAATATTGTTGTAAAGATATAGTAGAATCCTAGATTAGGTAAACTAAGGAGACAACCTATGGAGGCCGAATCCTAGCTCACGAAACCCTAGGAGGCACGCAACCCTAGGAGGCACAATACTAGGTTTCCACGAAACCCTAGATGGCTCCAACCCTAGGTGGGCTAATTAGGTTAACAACAAATTGAGATAGAATATATTAGAAACCCTAGGTAGCAGACCAAACCATTATAAGTTGTTATTACTAACCAATAGAATCTATAGTATATTCTCTATAAAATAATTGATAAATATAAAAAAATTAAAACTATTTCACTTTTGAAAAAGTTTCAAAAACATTTTATTTCCAAAATCATGCATCAATATTTTATCATCCAAAATCATAGGCTAAAGCTATAACTTTTGAACATAAAATCTCTCGAATGGAATAGTTACCGAATGACGACCTATACTATCTAATCTTCACAAAGATCTTCAGTATACGGATCATCTCTTTATCTTGATCACAAAGACCCTCCATCTCGAGTCTTGTGTAGATTTATGTAGATCTTGTTTGAAGCGATTTTCCTTAAAGTTATGCCTGGTTAGCTATAACTTCCATGTTCACTTCCAAAGTTAGTCCTGAAGTTGTTATAACTTTGTCTCACAAACTTTATCAAAGTTATGCCTAACTTTGATCTTTCTTCTCATAATTGTTGCTAGCTATAATAAGACTAAAGCACACAATTACACGCATATGATATATCGAGTAAAACATATTATTACGTAAACACATGTCATTATCAAAACTATCAAATTGGTCCAACAAATTCCCCCTTTTTGAGGATGACAAGTCTCATATGATTTTCTCTTAACAAAGTGACTAAGTATAGTTCCCCCTCAACGAAGCACTCCAAAGTTATAGCAACTTTGATCGCAAGAACAAAACAACTTAGCCAAAGTTATAGCTTGAGAGAATTTAAGAGATAACGAGTCTTGACAAGGAGCAAGCTTAAGCAAAGACTCAAATCATATAATTTCTTCCCCCTCTTGGCATCATTGAAAAGACAAGAACAAAGACATGAAACGACTAGAATAACACATGTCAAGGCAAGAAATAGATATGCAAAATACGCAATATAAGACGATAGATATCAAGCAAAATAAAGTGCAAAATGTTGATTAAACTACAAACCACAAAATATAGTGTTAGTTGCCATTGGGCCGAATAGACAATGTCAAAATAAGCCAAATGGGCCGAATAGGATTAGTAGTTTAAGAGTGAAAACAACCAAGGATAGAAAAATCAAGGCATTTTGGGTTGACGGATTTTGTTAGGATCGACATAACCGGGCCTAGTGCGGTACTCAAGAGTGGAAAGACGGTCAAGGAAATTTGACACATGAGAAGCTTGAGCGGTGAGGCAAACATCAAAGTTCCGGACTTTCAATGAAAGAGCCTCCGTTGCATCATAAATTGTACGCATTCCCTCACGCATCTCCGTCCCGCTCTTAACCAACGACCCGCCTTGGCTCACCAAGAAAGTCATCCTATCCCTTTGCCTATACGCCTCTTGCTTACAATCAATAATATTTCGTTCCAACTTAGCAAGGCGATCATCCACACCATCCATCCATGTCCTCATCTCATGACTCACACCCGACCCACCTTGGTCACGGGTTGAGCCCAAAAAACCCATGCCCACGGCTTGAACAACCGTGTCCAAAACCGTCTCAATTTTCTTATCCTGCGCATCCAAGCGCTCCATAATACTACCAATAAACATATCCAATTTGGATTCAATCACAGAAAAATCAGCCCCACCCGACATTGCACCAACCGAACCTCCTTTGACCAAAAATAACAACTCCGGACCATTAGCATCAAGCTTCATAAATTTCAAGAACGTATCACACATCTCATCCTTTACCGCGACCCCATAATTTTGCACATCAACAACTCCCTTTGACTCAAAGAGCCGTGACAACCTCATGCCATACGGCAAGTCAAGAGTAGAGTAAAATTTGTCTTCGGTCACCGAGAAGGCGGTTTGCGAAATACGATTAAAAACAAGAGAAGGTAAATGAACCCGATTGCCCTCCAACCAATGCTTAACGACTAACATCTCATAGCATGCAATTTTATCACGTCCGCCCCGTCGCGGAATCACAGTATTCCATAAAAAATTTAACAGAAATTTCAGTTTTGGTGACACACTTCCAGCCAACACGCAACTCGACACCGTCGCCCCAACATCAAAATACTGCTTAACCTCCCGCTTAGCCATGTCCGTCAGTTCTTCCCATGACGTACTCGGATTGATTTTGATTCCATCATCAGGAACCAAAAACAGAGTACAAAAGTCCGTCACGGAAAACGAAACTGCACGGCCATTTATGACGGCATGCAAGACTCCATTTTCTAAAGAAATAGAGGAAAAGAACTGGATTACCTCAATCGGATACACCGGACCCGAAAACTCAGCCACCGTTTCCCATTCTTGGAAATTCAGAAAATCCGAAAAGAATCCCAAAGCCCTATACTTGTCACACCAAGCCTTAGGATAATACCGACCACCGTGTATTCCATATTGAGCCACTCGGTTCACAAGTTTTCTTTCGTCTTTTGTAAGACGGAGTTTATCAATCCCCAACGATGTTTCTTGAGGAGAGAAGTCACGTAATGTGACCCGTGGTGCCTCGGGAATCGCGTCTGTGGTGTCGTTTGTAGCTTCTTCTTGGAGTCTACCTTTGCCTTTATTTAACCGTCGTCTTTTCGTACCCTCGAGACCCGCACCCGACTCGGTTAGGTTTGGGCTGGGTGATTGTTGTGTGGGAGGAGAAGAGGTATTTTTAGGCATGCTTGGCTTGGGGGTTTTAAGATTTGGGTTTTTGGCAATTTTTGATCTAGTGGAAGCCATTGTTGAAGGTTGAAGGTTTGGATGATTTTGTGTTTTGTTTGGGTGTGGGAACCGTGAGGAAGGAGAGAGGTAGTAAAAAATTGGTTGGGAAATTATGATGGTAAAAGTGATAGGTGTAAGAGTAATTATGAATGTGTAAGAATAGGTTTTTACTTTTGTACTTAGGCACATGGGTGTGCCGTCACAATTTGTCTTTCCCTTTTTTTTTTTTTTTTTTTTTTTAATTTGAATTTGGGTAGGAAAAGAATATTGGGTGATTATTTTTGTTGGGATATGGTAAGGATGGAGTTTTGGTAAATAAGAAGATATGGTAAGGTTATTTTATTTGAGAATTTCGGCTAACATGAAATACATGGGTAGAATTTTGCTCAATTTTGGAAAGTGAATAAGATAGGTTTTTGGCAAATAAGTGGTTCATAATTCAATTTCCATAAAACACTAAATATGCAAGATACTCACGTAAAAGATATTATATTAAACACAAATATACTAGCAATGAAATATGCGGACACAGTCATATAATCTCGTCTTAATCTAGCCAGTCACGCAGGTTCACAAAATAAATAAGATGAATTTAATTGCTACCGATTAAACCAATTTCCAACCGCAAAATCTCAAAACGTCTTCTCGCTAACGCCTTTGTTAAAATGTCAGCCCATTGAACATCAGTACTACAAAAATCGAGTTTAATGTTGCCCTTTTCTACATGGTCACGCAAAAAATGATGTCTAATGTCTATATGCTTAGTACGAGAATGCTGAGCTGGGTTCTTAGAAAAAACAATAGCACTCGTATTATCACAGAAAACAGGCATACAACCAACATTAACACCATAATCAAATAGTTGTTGCTTTAACCAAAGTAGTTGAGAACATACCAGTCCTGCAGCTATATATTCGGCTTCTGCAGTAGATAACGCAACCGAATTTTGCTTCTTTGAGCCCCAAGTTATTATGCAAGGTCCAACAAAAGTAGCGAATCCAGAGGTACTTTTCCTATCTAACGAACATCCCGCATAATCTGCGTCTGAATATCCTACTAGATTGAAATTACACTCACGTGGATACCACAAATATAAATTAGATGTACCAATTAAATATCTCAAGATACGTTTAACTGCAATCATATGTGATTCCTTAGGACATGATTGAAATCTAGCACAGACACATACGCTGAACATAATGTCAGGTCTACTTGCAGTTAACTATAATAAAGAACCAATCATACCTCGATATGTAGTCTCATCTACGGACTTACCATTTTCGTCTAAGGTTAACTTTTTATCAGTTACCATAGGTTTGGGGTGATGTGTCCATGATGAGCGTTCTCCATACCAAATTTTCTGATTAGCTCCTTGACATATTTTTGTTGGTGAATCTTTATGCCTTCGTTGGTTTGTTGAATCTGCAGTCCTAGGAAGAATTTCAATTCTCCCATCATGCTCATTTCAAATTCTGAGGTCATAAGATCTGAAAAATACTTGCACAATTTATTGTTATTAGAACCAAAAATAATATCGTCTACATAAATTTGAGCAACAAGAAAATCAGAACCCTCGGATTTTAGAAATAGGGTTTTGTCGA
>JAIUZE010021787.1:0-37156 GCA_022085475.1 Heliosperma pusillum | reverse complement strand
TATCCGAGTCTTTTCGAGTAAGGTAATTTTTATTTTCCTCAAGTTTCGAGGACGAAACTTTTTAAAAGGTGGGGTGATTGTAACACCCGGAAATGTACACTATTTTTCTAGTAGAAATATTTTACGAAATCTTTTCAGTAATTTTAAGTTTTAATTTATAATTTTAAGTTCCGAGTCGAATTTAGAATTTCCGAGTTCGTATTTGGAATTTCTGCGAGATTCCATGAAAATTCCGTCTTAAGTCGAGTTTGACTTTTCTTGACTTTTGAGTCGGGTTTGACTTTCTTGACTAAGGAAACCGTCTTTGACTTTTTCCTTCATAACTCACACTACTCCCTCCCTTAACCTAATTTTTCATTCATCACAAAATCAAACACAAAACCCTTTCTTCTACCTTAAGAAACTTTCCCTCTTTGATTATCGATCTTTGAATCATCGTAACTTCTTCGTTACTTGATAGAATTCCCGTAAGTTTGTCTTATTATTCTTCCCTAACCTTCCTCTATCCGTATTGATATTAAAATCATCGTCTTTCTCGCTTTTCAAATTTCCCGTCTTTCTCAAGATGAACTTTATTCATCTTTTTACGATCTATTTGTAGGTGGTGACCTCCAAGATCCCGATAAAGACTATTTCCTTATAGAAGAGGAGCTTGACGATTAGTAGAGGCGCATAAAAGGTAACGGTGAAGGGTTACTCGGTATCACTTACGTGTTTTACATGTTTATATGCTAGAAATCGTATTTAGAATACGATTAGGAAGATTAGAAATCATGCTATGATTAATGGATGATGTTATATGATGCATGTTGATGATATATATTGATTGTTGATGATTATTAGAATTGATTTATGAGAATTGAAATGGATTGAATAAGTAAAGGAAGCTCACGGATGAACTGGGGTTCCTGGCCGGTCGACCGGCCGCCGGTCTGCCAACCGGCTGGGAACACTCCAGTAACTCATTTTGGAAACTTGGTTTTGCATGAAGAGGTGCTCCAGGCCGGCCCACCGGCCACCGGTCAACCCACCGGCCTGGAACACATCAGTAGTGAAGTTTTGATTTTTGTGTGATGTTCTGTGCCGGTCGACCGGCCGCCGGTCGACTGACCGGCCCAGACCCCTTTTCTCTGTTTTTGGGATTTTGCCTGTGTTCTGCGCCGGCCCACCGGCCGCCGGTCTCCTGCCCGGCCTGGAACACGGCTGTATATTTTTCCTTCAACTTCAAAAACTCGTAATTTATATTAGTTCGCATGATCGGTTTATCATATAATTTTACGTAATGTATTATAATATTCATGTTTTGGATATATGATATCTCGTTCGCATGTATCACATGTTTTGTGACGGTTTTCGATATGTTCCCACTTTGAGTCGGTTTTTACAAATGAGTCGGTTTGAGCACTATTTTGTCTTGTGCTTTGGATTCTCATTCCCTTGGCTACCTTTCCGTTCGTAAGGCTGGAATGTCGGAACGGAGAGGTATCCTACTGCTTAATGGCATGTGTAGTGGGCATACGACGACGTTGTTGGGAGTTGAACGATATGCGTTGTTCGACCCGGCCGTCAAATGTTGTGTACTTGCGAGGGGGTGTTATTTGCATGTAGCGTACCGCATGTTATGAGGCTTGAGCTGTTTTTCCGCCTCTTTCGTGAATTGATCTACCGAATTTGGGGTACTCGGCATATATTTTATAAGCCCGAGTCTTGGATGCGAAACGCTTTATCGCATTTCGAATCGGAAAATGTGATTCCGAGAATCTGGCCAGGTTTAGATTAGGAGCCGTTTAATTATCGTTCCTACCAGGAGGAAATTAGTCTACATATACGAAATGGATTGAATCGTATATGCGTTCAGGGAAGGTTTTACTCCCGTGGATGCCCATTATCATACTTGCATTGTACACGATGCTAGTGCGTTTCATTTACAGTGAGAGTTGTCGTCTTGTGTCGTCTTTGAAGGCGTGATTTCATGACATTATTCATGGTCATTGCATGATTGGACACCGTCAATGTCTTGGTTCGTGAATGGATGATAATATGTTGGATTTATGTGATCATCACATGACTTGACTTGGTTTGTCTGTCGAGTCTCAATCTTATCAATCTTATACCGCTAACGGTGAGATGTAAGCCCTAGTGAGCGTATTCGATTGCATAAGAGTGTCTTTCCCGAGTCGTTGAATAACATGATGGTTACGAATTTGATTTCCACATGATCTTATCATTATCTATAGAATTGCCTATCTATTCTTATAGTATCTCACATGTATATCTATATATGCATGCTTTACTTTTGTATTTCCTTATATGTACGTTAAAGGGGATATGGCTGGGAGAACCCGGAGTTACTCCCCACTGACTGTGGCGTTCATGTTTTTCATGAATGAACAGGTGGCTTGCTTGGATGCCTTTTTGGATATGATGTTTTGGGGTTCGGGTGTGAGCTAGCGGGCGTTGTCCCTGGAAGATTAACCTCTAGACGAGTTTAGCTTATTTGCTAAACACTTGTTCTTTGTTAACATTTTGAGAGACTCCGTCTCTTTGTTATTTTTCCGCACTTAGTTGTAATATTTTGACACTCCTCGTTTTATTTAACTTGCATGTATAAAAGTTTTTAAAAACTACCTATTTCCGCAATATAATTCACATGCTTGTTTGTTTATTATTTCCGCATTCGCGAGGGTTGTCACAAAGAGCTTCATAAGGAGCCATCTTGATCGAGGCATGATAACTATTTGGAGTGTAAACTACTAAGGCTTACAAGTTTTAAGGACACTTGATTAGATTGACTCAAACTGAAAACAATGTCAAGTAACAAATGGATGTTGTTTTAGAGAGGGTGAATTGTGTAGCTGAAAAACTCAAGGGATATGACTTAGAGACACTCCTCTACAGCAAGGCACAAGAGAAAGGACTCAAAGACTGATTTTTGAGACAGTTTTCAAGTGTTACAGCAAAGCACAAACACCCTAGACTAGACTCAACAGCAAGCAAGTTAACCACAGCAAGGCACAGATATAACTTGACTCACAAGACAAGGCACTGATCAAACACCTTGGAGATGTATCAGGCTTGTTTCAAACTACAGCTCTTAGCACAAGTTTGATATATTTGAGGGATTTCTCAAAGTTAATTCATTCATAAAAGTCTACTGAAACAATCATACAAGACCTCCTTATATAGAGAGGTTGGTATCTTGTGAGCCATTGGATGTACAGATCATCCAAGGGCCAACTTAGGGTTCAAACTACTACTACTGACACTAATTAAGAGCCTCACAATAGGACGAGCTCAACAACTATAAAGTTCAGACACAAAACACAAAAACAGACTGAATCAAAAAGCAAATAAAGCAGTTTTGGAGTTTTTCCTGAAATGGAAATCTGTTGTTCTTGTTGTCTTGTTGCTTTGCCTGGGTGTTTTGCTCCTTCTTGGGACTCTCTACTCTTATTAGAACTTAGATAAACCTGCCTTGGATGAAGACAAGTTGACTTAGGCAAAAGGGAAACCTCATCTGAACATGTACTGCCTCTGCTATGCTGCTCACTGGCCTCTAGCTTGGGGTGTCTGTTTCATGAGTTTTTGCTAGACTTCAAAAGGGTTTGTCCTGGGCAAACTTGTAGCTTAGAGGGTTGACTTGATGGTAGGCCATGGTGGGGGTGGTTGGGATGCCCTGATGTACCTCCTAGCTGCAGGGTTTGTTGATTGGTCTGCCTGGGCCTGAATGGCTTTGTTTCTGTCTTGTGTGGGAAATGTGGGTTGTGTTGGGGCTTGGCATGGGTTGATGAGCCCTGGACTGTCTTCCTCATTGGTGTGGCTTGTTCTGGCTTGATCTTGGCTTGTCATAGCTTGTTGTTTGGATCTTGTAACTCAAGCTTCCATCTGAGGGGTCCTTGGGGTCAGGTTTGCCTTGTTTGTGGCTTGATCATCAAGGCCCCTTGGGTGAGCTCCTGTTGTAGCCTCCCCAGGTTGAAAAGGGCTTGACCTCAAGCCTGTGTCTTCCTCTCCCTCAGAGTCTTCAAGAAAGGACTAAGATCTCCAACATTGAATGTCCCATGGACTGCATACTCTCCTGGTAGATCAATTCTGTAGGCATTAGGACCTATCTTCTCTATGACTTGAAAAGGACCATCTGCTCTTGGCTCTAGCTTGTTCTTTCTCTTGGAAGGGAACCTTTCTTTCCTTAGGTTGATCCATACTAGGTCTCCTGGTGCAAAGTCTTTCTTGGTCTTAGGAACCTTGGCATTCTTCTTGTATAGATCATTAGCTTTCTCAATTTGTTTTCTGACTGATTCATGGAGTTTTAGCATTTGTTCCACCCTCTTCTTGGCATCATAGTGGACATCTGACCTGCACACATTAGACAAACTCAAAGGCATTAAAGGGTTAGTACCATAGACCACTTCAAAGGGGGAGTGGCTTGTGGCTGCTGATGGAGCTCTATTGAAAGAGAACTCTGCTTGAGCCAACTTCAAGTCCCAATCTTTGAGAGATTTGATGACTATAAACCTCAAGATCCTTCCCAAGGTCTTGTTGGTCACCTCAGTTTGGCCATCAGTTTGAGGATGATGGGAGGTACTAAACAAAAACCTAGTGTTAAGCAGCTTCCATAATGTTCTCCAGAAATGGCTCATAAACTTTGTGTCTCTGTCAGACACAATAGTCCTTGGGACTCCATGTAACCTCACCACCTCATCAAGATATAGCTCTGCCACACTCACAGCATCCTCAGTCTTCTTGCAAGCAATGAAATGTGCCATCTTACTGAACCTATCCACAACCACCATGATAGAATCTTTCCCTCTTGTTGTCCGAGGTAATGCTACTATGAAATCCATACTTACATCTTCCCAAGGCCTACATGGGACTGGTAAGGGAGTGTAAGGTCCTGCTTGAAAAGAACTCTTGGCCTTTTAACAAACTCCACACCTTCTGAGCACTATTTGGACTTCTCCCATCATCTTAGGCCAGTAGAATTGATCCTATAGTATGTCCACAGTTTTCTGAACCCCAAAGTGTCCTCCAAGGCCACTTCCATGTACCTCCTTGATCAATAGACTCCTATAAGATCCTCTGGGAACACACAGCTTGTTTCCTTTGAACAAGAATCCCTTTTGCAGAGTGTAGGGTGAATCAATGGTCCTTGTTCCCTCTTTCTGTGCTAACCAATCTTCTGCAAAGTCTGGATCTTCCTGATACATATCATTCATGAACTCAAAGCCAAGAACCCTTTGCTCCATGGTTGATAGCAGAGTGTACGTCCTAGACAATGCATCAGCCACCACATTTTGCTTGCCCTCTTTGTATTTGCTAGAAAAGGTGAATGACTGGAGGAACTCCACCCACTTAGCATGCCTATGACTGAGCTTATGTTGACCTCCTATGTACTTCAATGCCTCATGATTAGAGTGTAGGACAAAAGGCTTGGGCTTCAGGTAATGACTCCAATGTCTTAGAGCTCTGACAAGAGCATAGAACTCTTTATCATATGTAGAATAGTTCAGCTTGGCACCACTTAGCTTTTCACTAAAGTAGGCTACAGGTTTCTTTTCTTGGATGAGGACAGCTCCAATCCCCACTCCACTTGCATCACACTCAACCTCAAATAGGCAATCAAAGTTTGGCAACCTGAGGATAGGTGCACTGCACAAGAGCTTCTTCATGTGTTTGAAAGCCTGCAAGGCATTCTCAGTCCAAGTGAACTCTCCTCTCTTCATACATTCAGTGAGGGGTGCTGCAATAGTGCTAAAATCTTTAATGAACCTCCTATAGAAAGAGGCTAGGCCATGAAACCCTCTCACTTCTGTAATGTTCTTAGGGATAGGCCAAGACTGCACTGCAATGATCTTATCTTGATCAACTGAAATGCCTCTACCAGATACCACATATCCTAGAAATTTGACTTCCTCAGTCATGAAGGTGCATTTCTCAAGCTTCCCAAAGAGCTTACTCTCCTTAAGTATGTCAAACACAGCCTCAAGATGCCTCAAATGATCATCCTTGCTCTGGCTGTAGATGAGGATATCATCAAAGTATACCACCACAAATCTCCCTAGGCAAGGCCTAAGCACTTCTGTCATCAATCTCATGAAGGTACTTGGGGCATTTGACAGGCCAAAGGGCATGACAAGCCACTCATAAAGGCCATGCTTTGTTTTGAAGGCTGTCTTCCACTCATCTCCCTCCCTGATCCTCAATTGATGGTAACCTTGCCTCAAATCAATCTTAGAAAAGAACCTTGAGCCACTCAGCTCATCCAACATGTCATCAAGCCTAGGTATAGGGAACCTATACTTGACTGTGATGTTGTTGATAGCCCTGCTATCTATGCACATCCTCCAAGTCCCATCCTTCTTAGGAACCAACAAAGCAGGCACAACACATGGACTTAGTGACTCCCTTACAAACCCTTTACTCATCAACTCTCCAACTTGTTTCTGCAGCTCTTATGTAGCCTTGGGATCACACCTATATGCTGGTCTATTAGGTAGTACAGACCCTGGCACAAGGTCTATCTGGTGTTCAATCCCTCTCAAAGGGGGTAAGCCATCAGGAAGTTCCTTTTGAAACACTACCTTGAACTGATCAATGAGGGGCTTAACTTCTGCAGGGATTACCTTAGACTCCTCTTCCTGAACTTCTTTTGATAGAAGCATTAATTTAGGTTGCTCTTCACTACACTCTTTGACCATTGCTGACGCAGATAGAAACAAGACTCCACTAAAATCTTCAGCCATACTAGGACTCCCATAGCTCTTCTGATGTGGTGGCAAGGGGGCTAGTGTCACCTTCCTGCTCCCCTGCTTGAAGGAATAGGTGTTGCTTCTTCCTTGGTGTATGGAGCATTTATCAAACTCCCATGGCCTTCCTAATAGCAAGTGACATGCATCCATTGGAACCACATCACACAATACTTCATCCTTGTACACACTTCCAATGGAGAAAGGGACCATACATTGCTTATCCACCTTAACCTCTGCTCCCTTACTCAACCATCTCACCTTATAGGGATGAGGGTGTTCTTGAGTGCTCAACTTCAGCTTATCAACCATAGTAACAGAGGCCACATTGGTACAACTACCTCCATCTATAATAAGGTTACAAACCCTCCCTTGTATGGTACATCTGCTTCTGAAAATGAGGGACCTTTGATCCTCCTCCAATGGTATATGTTGTGAATGCATTACTCTCCATAGGACCAAGCTGTGGCCTGTGTCAGGGAGTGCCACTATTGCCTCCTGACTAGACTCTTCTTCCTCACTCATTACTTCTTCAACCTCAGGCTCATCCCTTTCATATTCAACTAGACCTTCTTTCTCCCAAGCCTCAACCTCCATTATAGTTAAGGTCTTCTTAGAAGGGCAATCCTTCCTGAAATATCCATAGCCTTGACATTGGAAGCACCTAATTCTGTTCTCAGTCAATGAAGTGCTTGGCTTTTGATTCATGATGCCCTTTCCCTTGTCTAAGGTAGGTGGGGGTGCTGTCCTAGGGGTATCCATGGTTCTCATCCCACTATAAGGTCTGGTTTGAAAAGGCCTAACAGGTTTTGGTGTAACAGGCCTAGTCTTCCCTATCTTTTCAATTCTCAGAGATAAGTTGACAACATCATCAAATTACCACAGAGGTTGCATCCTAACCTTGTTAGCAATGTTCTTATCTAGACCCTATAAGTACCTAGCAATCCTTTGCTCAGGTTTCTCATTTATATCACACTTAAGATGCTTGTCTATGTGCCTGTGGATGGAAGCTCTGCTTCTAGTTGAGTCATCTGAGTCTGGATACTCTTTTTTATCAGGTGGCCTTTCTCTGCCTCCTCCTTTGCCTCTTCCACGTCCTCTGCCTCTTCCTCCAGCAAGCAAATGGTTGCCTATTACCTGGTCCAGGGTTCTGGTTAGGGTGGTTACAATCCCAGCCAGATCCTCCATCCTTGCTTCTACTCCTGCCATTCTCTCTTCACTCATTGGGTTATTTTTGTGTTTTTAAATGTAGTTAAGGAAAATGAACTCACTAAGACTCTCAACCAAAGCTCTGATAACCAATTTGGAGTGTAAACTACTAAGGCTTACAAGTTTTAAGGACACTTGATTAGATTGACTCAAACTGAAAACAATGTCAAGTAACAAATGGATGTTGTTTTAGAGAGGGTGAATTGTGTAGCTGAAAAACTCAAGGGATATGACTTAGAGACACTCAAGGAGTTTTTCCTGAAATGGAAATCTGTTGTTCTTGTTGTCTTGTTGCTTTGCCTGGGTGTTTTGCTCCTTCTTGGGACTCTCTACTCTTATTAGAACTTAGATAAACCTGCCTTGGATGAAGACAAGTTGACTTAGGCAAAAGGGAAACCTCATCTGAACATGTACTGCCTCTGCTATGCTGCTCACTGGACTCTAGCTTGGGGTGTCTGTTTCATGAGTTTTTGCTAGACTTCAAAAGGGTTTGTCCTGGGAAAACTTGTAGCTTAGAGGGTTGACTTGATGGTAGGCCATGGTGGGGGTGGTTGGGATGCCCTGGTGTACCTCCTAATGCAGGGTTTGTTGATTGGTCTGCCTGGGCCTGAATGGCTTTGATTCTGTTTTGTGTGGGAAATGTGGGTTGTGTTGGGGCTTGGCATGGGTTGATGAGCCCTGGACTGTCTTCCTCATTGGTGTGGCTTGTTCTGGCTTGATCTTGGCTTGTCATAGCTTGTTGTTTGGACCTTGTAACTCGAGCTTCCATCTGAGGGGTCCTTGGGGTCAGGTTTGCCTTGTTTGTGGCTTGATCATCAAGGCCCCTTGGGTGAGCTCCTGCTGCACTATTGTTGTAAGAAAACTCAACCAACGGCAGACTCTTTTCCCAACTAGATTGGAAGTCGAGTGTACAAGCCCTAAGCAAGTCTTCTAAAGTCTTAATAGTTCTCTCGGTCTGACCATCGGTAGCGGCATGAAATGCGGTACTCATCAACAATTTACTACCCATGGCTTTTTGTAAAGCCTTCCAAAATATCGAACAAAACCTCGGATCTCGGTCGGATATGATCTCCTTGGGAACACCATGGTATCTAACAATCTCATCAACATAGGCTTTCGCTAGTCGATCTAAATTCCAAGTCTCTTTGATCGGGATGAATCTAGCAAACTTGGTCAAACGATTAAAAACAACCCAAACGGCATCTTTACTTCCAACGGTCCTTGGCAAAGCCATAACAAAATCCATAGAAATAGATTCCCACTTCCATAGTGGAATATCCAAAGGTTGTAGCAATCCACCGGGCCTCTAGTATTCAATTTTCACTTGTTGGCAAGTAAGACATCTTCCAACATAAGACACAACATCGCCTTTCAAATTCGGCCACGATAATTGTAGCTTCAAATCTTTATATATCTTATCACGTCCGGGGTGAATAGAATAAGGGGAAAGGTGAGCTTCATCAAGAACTCGCTTTCTCAAGTCAAGAGCATTAGGAACAAACAAACGGCCATGGAATCGAAGAACACCTTTATCATCAAACTTGAAATCTTTAGCTTTTCCTTCTAGAAGTTTGGCTTGAATAGACTTGTAGGTAAGATCATCAACTTGGCTTTCGCGGATCTCACGGAGGAAAACAGGTTCGCCAGTCATAGCATCAACAAAATCAAATCCACGCTCCACGAATTCCAACTTCAACTTTCGAAACTCAAAACAAAGATCATCGGGTAAAACTCGCATAGCATTCAATGCATGAGTAGATTTCCTACTAAGAGCATCGGCAACAACATTAGCTTTCCCTTCATGGTACAACAACTCAAAATCATAATCATTCACCAATTCCAACCATCTTCTTTGTCTCATATTCAACTCTTTTTGAGTAAATATGTACTTCAAACACTTGTGATCGGTGAATATATGGCAATGAACACCAATAAGGTAGTGTCGCCACACTTTCAAGGCATGAACAACGACGGCCAATTCCAAATCATGAGTAGGATAGTTCACTTCATGAACTCTCAACTGTCTCGAAGCATAAGCCACAACGTTCTTACTTTGCATAAGTACACAACCCAAACCCATCTTGGAAGCATCACAATAGACATCAAAGTCTACACCATCTTCAGGTAAAGTTAACACCGGAGCGGTAGTCAACCTTTTCTTTAACTCTTTAAAAGCGGCTTCACAAGCTTCATTCCATAGGAACTTGGTTTATTTCTTCAACAATTGGGTCATTGGTCTATCAAGCTTTGAGAAATCTTTGACAAATCTACGGTAATAACCAGCTAAACAAAGAAAACTTCGAACTTCTCTAACATCGTTCGGACTCCTCCAATCAACAACGGCCTCAATTTTCGAAGGATCCACCATTACACCTTCTTTAGAAATTACATGCCCAAGAAAGGACACCTTAGGTAACCAAAATTCGCACTTGGAGAATTTGGCAAACCACTTCTGGCGACGAAGAACACCCATAATAGTCCTTAGATGAATAGCATGCTCTTCTTCGGTCTTGGAGAAAATAATGATGTCGTCAATGAACACCACCACACACTTGTCAAGGTACTCACTAAATGTGCGGTTCATTTGATCCATAAAAATAGCGGGAGCATTAGTTAATCCAAATGGCATCACCTTGAACTGATAATGACCATACCTTGTACTAAAAGCGGTCTTCGGAATATTGGCATCACGAACGGGAATTTGGTGATAACCGGATCTCAAATAAATCTTGGAAAAAAAGAAGCACCATTTAGTTGATCAAACAAATCTTCAATCCTCGGCAAAGGATACCTATTCTTGATGGTAATTCGGTTCAACTCACGGTAATCAATACAAAGTCTCATAGAACCATCTTTCTTCTTCACAAAGAGAACGGGAGCACCCTAAGGCGAGGCACTTGGTCGAATAAAACCTTTCTCAATCATATCATCAAGATGCTTCCTTAACTCTTTCAATTCGGTCGGAGCCATACGGTAAGGAGCTTTGGCTATTGGTCCGGATCCAGGTACAAGATCAATAGAAAACTCAACATCACGCTCGGGAGGAATCCCGGGCAAGTCTTCAGGGAATACATCCACAAATTCACGAACTATAGGCACATCTTAAATATTTGGCAAAGAGGTAGTATAAGAAGTCACAATACACAAGTATGCTTGGTGACCCTTTGCAGCATAATGATAGGGGTATCTACTGTTTTTGAGTAACTCAAACAACAAAAATGAATCTGAAATTTGCAGTAACAAATGATGAGAATAAGCTTGTTTTTGTGGGATGATTTTTTTTGTTTGACACATACAACAAGTAAAGAAAGGGATAAGCAAAGCAATCTAACAAATAACCACAGCCTAGCACAGGTACATTTGAAAGACGACTAAGAACAATAAGGATAATTCAACCACAGCCTAGCACAGGAAGAATGATACTTGCCAACAGGAGACTAATCAACACTCACAGCCAAGCACAGAGATGTTATTAAGCCCGACTTAAATAACTACAGCAATGCACAAGTTATTAAGATTTAAATTTGAGAGAAATCTCATCTTTTCATTCAACATAATCTGCCTTGTTACAAGGAGAATCAGCCTTTTTATAGGCATTACAAGTTCAGCAAAATAAAATCCTAAGAAGCAATCTAACAATTGAATTTCAACTACTCTCATCTAAGGGTTGATGTTTAATAAAGTAAGAGGACAAATATAATAAAAAAACTGATCTCTACTACTTGGGACAAGAGAGAGCTGTTGCTTTGTCTTCATTTCGTGGCCCATTGCAGTTTCTGAAAGTAGGGATCAGTAAAGAAGAGACAAAGGGAAGATAAGGACAACCTGTCGCTTTCCTTGTGTTTCTTCACATGTGATAAGCCTTTTCTCAACTCAAAAAAGGTTTCTTTTTCCAGACAAATAAGGCTCATATGTTTAGGACCATTCAGGGATCATTTTAATCTCATGGACGTGCCATTCAAAGCATTGGATAAGACACAAATGACCTTGTTGTTCATAGGAGCCAAAACAGACTACTTCAGGAGCATTCTGAAACCTGACCTGACTTGCAGCATTGATAAATTCTTGAATCCTTTAACTCATAAGGCAAATTATAGCTCATTTTAAAGGTATGGATGTTAGCCTTCACCTCAAAAAAGAATCAACCCCAAAGGATGTCTTGAACTCTAGTTATTGAATCTTGAGTACTAGCAGGTCACTTGCCAACTGTGCAGCAGCATTCCAGAATTCATAGGCATCTTGCAGATGCTCTCATTTTCTGAAAAGATAGAACTAGGAGACCCATAAGTAGCCAAATTGAAGATATATGAGTTAGCTTTCTTCTCCATTTGGAATCATGCAAAAACAGTTCCTGGAACTTGAGTTATAGACCTTTAAGTAAGTGCAGGTCAGAAGTGAATGTTCACCAGTCTTCCTGTGCAGCAGCATGAACTTTGAAAAATCATATCTCCCAGTTCAGATGTATTAAAATTCCCATGATGATTCAAATGAAAGCTAAAGGTTTTAGCTTTCACCTCAAAAAGGAATCAACTAAAACTATCCATCCAATATTGAGTTATTCAGATTTTAGTGATGACAGGTCATTTCTGAAAGACTGAGCAGCACTTCTGCATGACAGTGTTTGAAGCTATCTTGTGAAAGATCTACTCGTTTAATGTTGTTGATTCCAAAGCTATATGAAAGATGACTTCCTCAAGAATTGATACATCTAAAGAACATAAATTTCCACCATGCAAAACTTAAGATATGAGCAGTTGAAGTTGGCCCATTTATGAAAGTATTGGGACTGTTATGAATTGTTTAGCATGGTGAGCATGAATAAGCCTTATCTTGCAGATGCCATAACTTCTGCCTCAGGATGAATTTGAGAGCCATTCAGGTATCAAATAAAAGCTAAAGGAGTTAGCTTTACTATCCAAAAGGAATCAGCCTCATACAGTTAATAAATCTTGAGTTATTCAAACTTTAGTGCTGACAGGTCATTTCAGAAAACTGAATTGCATTCATGTGTGACAGTCTTTGAAGCTCGATTGTGACAAACGTACTGGATGAAAATTGTTGCTTCCAAAACCATATGAAAGAAGACATTTCCAAGATTCTAAAAATATAAGGAAACCAAATTGTAAGCAAGTAGAACTCCAGATATAAGCATTTAAAGTTGTCCAAAATCTGCTGAGATTCAAGGAACATTTCAGGTTTCCTGAACTTGAATACTTGGCTTGTTTTCTTGAATTTAGTTTTGTTTCCTCTTGAATTGCACCCAATTCTGTCTTTGCTTTGCATAGTCATATGGGATGTTCTTTTTGTATGTAAAATGAAGGACCCTTACCCCTAGCTCCTGCTACAACCACCCTAGGTTCAAAAGAATTTGTCCTCAAATTCTGTTTGATAAGGTGAAGAAAAATTTTCTGCATCTTGGAGTAGTAAGTTTGAGTGAATCCTCCAGGATCAAAGACCAACACAAAATTTCTTGGCAAGAATTGAATGGCAGCATCAAGCACACACATCTTCAAATTAAAAAGTGAACTGACACAAGTAGTAGAGCATAGAAATGCAACCATGGGGCTGCTCCTGTTCTTATGCCTTTGCCTCAACTTAAACATCACCAAGATGCCTAATACTCCTTCAAGACAATGTAGGGGACATGTTCTTGATATCTCAAGTAATTCTAACAAGCTCTCATGATGTAATTGCATTATATTATCCTCAAAACACAGCAATTTCAGAATTTTACAGCAAGGTTTAAAGTGATCCATTTCCCTCCTTAACACATATGAATTTGCTCCCAAATGTACTAGGTTAATTTTCAGTCTTAATAGCATATAAAAATGAAAGTGTGGAGTTGAAAGAACACATGTTATACCTCCCAAGCAGCCAGTTGTGAAGCTAGAACAATAGTTGATGGTAGAGGTCAGATTTTGAGCCATTGTGCATAAACCAGAATAAGTACTTCTTCTTACTTCACCCTTGCTTGTACCCCACTGAATTTGACCATATGATTCCCCCAAGAGCTGCCCCAAACTCAAGCATAAAGGTTGATGTAACCTTTGATTCACATAAAGGTCCAAAGGACTCAAATAAGTGCTCAAAGTTAGGCCTTGGACAGCAACATCCTCTTCTTGTTTTTCACCATGGGTTGTAACCATGTTGGTGTCACCTTGTTCTTCTTCTATGAGGGGTGAGGGAGCAAGATTAACACACTCTTCGTCATTGGAATGAACCTCCTTGAGCTTAGGCTCATAGGAGTCCATATACTGCATCATTTTTTGATTCATTTCTGAAACAAGCATTTCTAACTTCTCCATGGATTTTCTTTCACTTCCCTCTTGGTTTCTTTTTCCTCTTGGAACTCCAACAATGCTGGTTGTACTCTTTTGATGCAGCACATTGCCATGTCCCCTTCCAAAGGTTCCTAGCTTCTTCAAAGCATCTTTTAAGGACTTGGAAAGAGAGCCAAGTTCAGTACGATTCACCTTAGGATGAGAGTCATAAGGGGTAGCAACATTCACATTCATTTCATTGTCATCGACTCTTCTTATGGCTTCTAGTTTCTTCTTTGCTTCTGCCAATGACTTGGAAATGGATACATGTTCATGATACCTCACCTTAGGACTTAGAAAATAAGGAATACACTCAATGGCTACTGATTTACTCATTAAAAATCAGAATGCAATAACTTTGACAAAACTGAATTTTTTTTTATGCTCAAGGATGCTAAAACAAGATTAACACAAGATAGAACTTGTGCTAATCCTAGCTCTGATAACCAATTTGCAGCATAATGATAGGGGTATCTACTGTTTTTGAGTAACTCAAACAACAAAAATGAATCTGAAATTTGCAGTAACAAATGATGAGAATAAGCTTGTTTTTGTGGCATGATTTTTTTTGGTTTGACACATACAACAAGTAAAGAAAGGGATAAGCAAAGCAATCTAACAAATAACCACAGCCTAGCACATGTACATTTGAAAGACGACTAAGAACAACAAGGATAATTCAACCACAGCCTAGCACAGGAAGAATGATACTTGCCAACAGGAGACTAATCAACACTCACAGCCAAGCACAGAGATGTTGTTAAGCCCGACTTAAATAACTACAGCAATGCACAAGTTATTAAGATTTAAATTTGAGAGAAATCTCATCTTTTCATTCAACATAATCTGCCTTGTTACAAGGAGAATAAGCCTTTTTATAGGCATTACAAGTTCAGCAAAATAAAATCCTAATAAGCAATCTAACCATTGAATTTCAACTACTCTCATCTAAGGGTTGATGTTTAATAAAGTAAGAGGACAAATATAATAAAGGAACTGATCTCTACTACTTGGGACAAGAGAGAGTTGTTGCTTTGTCTTCATTTCGTGGCCCATTGCAGTTTCTAAAAGTAGGGATCAGTAAAGAAGAGACAAAGGGAAGATAAGGACAACCTGTCGCTTTCCTTGTGTTTCTTCACATGTGATCAGCCTTTTCTCAACTCAAAAAAGGTTTCTTTTTCCAGACAAATAAGGCTCATATGTTTAGGACCATTCAGGGATCATTTTAATCTCATGGACGTGCCATTCAAAGCATTGGATAAGACACAAATGACCTTGCTGTTCATAGGAGCCAAAATAGACTACTTCAGGAGCATTCAAAAACCTGACCTGACATGCAGCATTGATAAATTCTTGACTCCTTTAACTCATAAGTCAAATTATAGCTCATTTTAAAGGTATGGATGTTAGCCTTCACCTCAAAAAAGAATCAACCCCAAAGGCTGACTTGAACTCTAGTTATTGAATCTTGAGTACTAGCAGGTCACTTGCCAACTGTGCAGCAGCATTCCAGAATTCATAGGCATCTTGCAGATGCTCTCATTTTCTGCAAAGATAGAACTAGAAGACCCATGAGTAACCAAATTGAAGATATATGAGTTAGCTTCCTTCTCCATTTGGAATCATGCAAAAAAAGTTCCTGGAACTTCAGTTATAGACCTTTAAGTAAGTGCAGGTCAGAAGTGAATGTTCACCAGTCTTCCTGTGCAGCAGCATGAACTTTGAAAAATCATATCTCCCAGTTCAGATGTATTAAAAATTCCCATGATGATTCAAATGAAAGCTAAAGGTGTTAGCTTTCACCTCAAAAAGGAATCAATTAAAACTATCCATCCAATATTGAGTTATTCAGATTTTAGTGATGACAGGTCATTTCTGAAAGACTGAGCAGCACTTCTGCATGACAGTGTTTGAAGCTATCTTGTGAAAGATCTACTCGTTTAATGTTGTTGGTTCCAAAGCCATATGAAAGATGACTTCCTCAAGAATTGATACATCTAAAGAAAATAAATTTCCACCATGCAAAACTTAAGATATGAGCAGTTGAAGTTGGCCCAGTTATGAAAGTATTGGGACTGTTCTGAATTGTTTAGCATGGTGAGCATGAATAAGCCTTATCTTGCAGATGCCATAACTTCTGCCTCAGGATGAATTTGAGAGCCATTCAGGTATCAAATAAAAGCTAAAGGAGTTAGCTTTACTATCCAAAAGGAATCAGCCTCATACAGTTAATAAATCTTGAGTTATTCAAACTTTAGTGCTGACCGGTCATTTCAGAAAACTGAATTGCATTCATGTGTGACAGTCTTTGAAGCTCGATTGTGACAAACGTACTGGATGAAAATTGTTGCTTCCAAAACCATATGAAAGAAGACATTTCCAAGATTCTAAAAATATAAGGAACCCAAATTGTAAGCAAGTAGAACTCCAGATATAAGCATTTAAAGTTGTCCAAAATCTGCTGAGATTCAAGGAACATTTCAGGTTTCCTGAACTTGAATACTTGGCTTGTTTTCTTGAATTTAGTTTTGTTTCCTCTTGAATTGCACCCAATTTTCTCTTTGCTTTGCATAGTCACATGGGATGTTCTTTTTGTATGTAAAATGAAGGACCCTTACCCCTAGCTCCTGCTACACCCTTTCTTACCATACTTACCAATTTCATTGCGGAAATCAAAGACACACCCTTTCGGGAATGAGATCCCTTATGGGTTATTTTAACTCCTAAAGGACTCTTTAAATAAATCTTTTGGTCTCGACACTCGAACCTAGCATGATACAATGCTAACCAATCAATACCTAGAATTATATCGAACTCTCCTAGAGGAAACTTAAGGAGATTTGCGGGAAAGATAGTACTCGAAATAGAGATTGGAACATTTGGGTAAAGAGTAGAACAAGAGATAATATCTCCGGATGGTAAGGATATGTGAGTATCCTCACTAGATGTAGGCTCGATTTTTAATATATTAGCATAAGTCATAGACATAAAGGACATAGATGCACCGGTATCAAATAGAATAAGACATGGTTGCTCTAAGATTGAGAACATACCTGTAATTATCTCCGGATGAGCGTCGGCTTCGGCTCGGCTCAGAACGAAGATAGAACCCTTAGGTTTGGCAATTGGAGGGGGCAACTTACGATCGGGGCAGTCATCATAGCGGTGACCACCCTTTTGGTAAAAGAAGCAAACATAAGGTCGGTTGAAACATGCTACACCGGGATGGCGTGGAAGTCTACAACGATTGCAAAAGCGACCTTGAGCTTGAGGAGGAGCATATGGCTTATGAGCCACGTTAGAAGTAGCTCGGGGAATGAAAGGAGCGGGAGATCTTGTATTTGAATTTGGGGGAGGATCGAATCTCCTCTTGTTGGCATAAGAATTGGAGGAAGACGGAGTAAACGGTCTCTTCCCATAGACATATGGCCTAGGGGTGAAAGAAGGAGAGGGATTCTTCATCATAGCTTCATCCCTAATGGCCTTCATTGAGTTTTCGGCCCATAGAGCATCATCATATAACTCCCCAAAGGAAGTAGTATTTCTCCTCACTTTATTTTTAAGTAAACCACTAAGCTTGTTGCGGTAATAGAAAGCTCGGTCCTCGTCATCTTTGATTCGGAGCAAAGTGAGCAAGCTTGTTGAACTCCGTAGTGAAGTCTTGTGCCGACAAGTTACCTTGCTTGAAGTCAATAAATTCCTTGAGCCTTTGTTGCTTTAGCTCCTTGGGATAAAATCGACCTTCAACTAGAGCTTTGAAACAAGCCCAATTGAAATCGTTTTCAAGAGTAGCGGTGACACTAGTAATCGCCCACCAATTATCGGCCTCCCTTACAAGGAAGTGCTTTGCAATTCTTACCTTGTCCTCTTCACGGACTTGGTATAAATCAAATTGTTTCTCCATTTCTCGGAACCATTCCGATAGCTCGGTAGGGTCCGTCTCTCCACCGTAAGTTATAATCTTACTCCTAGCTATTTGGCTTGCCACCCAAGCGTAGCCTCCTTGGTGGTTATCTTTTCTACGAGGGGGAACTTTGTTGGCTTGAGCAATAGCCGCATCTTGTTGATTCTTCAACACTTGCGTAAGAGCTTCTAGCATAACGTTCTCTACTACTCGAGGTCTAACAATCTTCATAAGAAACAAAAACAAATTAAGTTAATCCTATCAATTAGCATAAACAAATAGACTACCAAGTAAAGTCCTTAACTTCTACCCATCTCTCATTTATTATTTCAAGGTCAAGTAATTTAAGTTTAGGGTTCACGTGTGTGCGTCGGGAGCGATAAAGCTCTGATACCAACTGTGACAACCCTCGCGAATGCGGAAATAAAACATAACAAGCATGTGATTTATATAGCGGAAAATCCGGTATTTTTAAAACTTTTTACATGCTAAGATAAAAATACGAGGAATGTCAAATAATTACAAACCAAAGTAGAATATACTACAAGAGACGAAGTCTCTCAAAATGTGATCAAGTAACAAAGTTATTAGCAACTAGCTAAAAATCGTCTAGAGGTGATACATCCAGGCCAACGCCCGCTAGCTCACACCCGAACCCAAAATACCACAAGCAAAAAGCCATCCAATCAAACAACCTGTTCATCCATGAAAAACATGAACGTCATAGTCAGTGGGGAGTAACTCCGGGTTCTCCCAGCCATATCACATTAAACGTTCATAAACGGAAATACAAAAGTAGAAGCATGCATATATAGATATACATGTGAAATACGAGAAGGATAAATAGGCAATTCAATATATAAGAATATCGATACATGAAGTACAAAGCCGTAACCATCATATTATAGAATGACTCGGGGATGACACTCTTAGACAACCATACACTCACTAAGGCTTGCATCTCACCGTTAGCGGCATAAGTTTGATAAGATTGAGACTCGACAAACAAACCATGCCAAGTCATCCAAAGATCCTGAATAATCAATCATATAATCATCCAACCAAACGTACAATACGTTGACGACATCTGTCACGGTAAATGACACGCACTAGCACCGTGTACATGCAAGAATGATTAAAAGGCATCCACGAGATACAACATTTCGCTGAACGCATACACGATTCAATTCATTTCGTATATGTAGACTAATTTCCTCCAGGTAGAACGACGATATAAATATCCGGTCATAGTCTAAACCTGGCCAGACTCTCGGAATCACATTTTCCGATTCGACATGCGATAAACATTTCGCATCCAAGACTCGGTCAATCATAGACGCCGAGTACCCCAAATTCGGTCAACCTTCACGAAAGAGGCGGAAAAGAGCACAAGCCTCATAACAAGCGGTACGCTACATGCAAATGACACCACCACGCAAGTATACAACATTTGACGGCCGGGTCGATCAACGCAAAGCGTTCGCCTCCCAACAACGTCGTCATATGCCCACTAACACATGCAATTAAGCAGTAAGGATACACTCCTCGTTCCGACATTCCAGCCTTACGAACGTGGAGGTAGCCAAGGGAATGAAAGTACAAAGCACATAGAAAATTAGTGCTCAAACCGTAACATTTGTAAAACCGACTCAAAGTGGGACATATCAAAAACCGTCACAAAACATGCGATACAAGCGAAGGGATTATCATATATTCGAAACATTAATATTTAAAGTCAACTTTTAGAGTCAAACCCGGAAGTCAACAAAAGTCAAAGTCAAACCCGAGACCTGAGACCCAAACCCGACAATTGGAGTGGGCTACAAACAAATCATCAATGCAAAAAGACCAAGTCCAAAGGGTCAAGGAAAGTCAAGGCGGGATTAGAATTCAAAGGGTCAACGAAAGTCAAGGCGGTCAACCAAGGGAAAAACTGGCAGCATGAAACGCTGCCAGCGCCAGGGAACGCTGCCAGCGTTCACACGACGCTGCCAGCGTCCTGGTCTCAGGCACGCGATCCTTCATTCTCTGTCTTGTAATCAACATACAACAATCATCATTTATCATCACAAACCATAAATTCTCATATCAATTATCAACTAACAACAAACATCATCAACAACACAATTCCTATGATTACTAATCCTATTCTAAATACGATTACTAACATAGAAATCACATAAAACACGTAAATGATATCGAGTAACCCTTCACCGTTACCTTTTCGCGTCTTCAATCCGCGTCGATGTCCTCTTCTATCAAGAAGTAGTCTTTGTCGGGGTCTTGGAGGTCACCACCAACAATTAGATAATAAAAGATGAATATAATTCACCTTTGAGAAAGACGGATAAAATGAAAAGCGAGAAAGACAGTAATTTTATTATCAATACGGATAGAGGACGATGAGAGGGAAAGAATAAGACGAACTTTAGTGAATTTGAGCGAGAAACGAAGGAGTAGAATCGATATTAAATTGAGCAAATATAGAGGTTAGGGTTTTTGGTGTTTACTTGGTGTGGAAGAAGAAGATTGAATGTGAGGGAGTTAGGGTTATGAGGGAGTATATGAAGGAGTAAGTGGAAAACATATGGGAAAAGCCCAAAAACGTCTTAAGACGTAACTTACTCGGAATCTCGCGTAAAGTCCGAAAACGAACTCGAAAATTCTAAATTAGACACGGGAAATTTAATTTTAAACTAAAACTAAATTTCGCTGAAAAGTATCCGTATAATATTTTTACTATAGAAAATAGGGTACATTTGCGGGTGTTACAATCCGGAGAAAAGGTATCAAGTATTTTTTAATTGTGGACTATTACTTTAGCTTAAAATCCACCAGTTGCAATGTTGTTACTGTAACACTGATACTGTTACACTATGACGGTAACCCTTTTGACTGTGTAGAATATTGACTTATTTCGTCTATGATGTAACAGTGAAACCCTCGCTGTCTTTAGAGGAATAATGAAGTTAACAAGAGCAGATCTCCTCTCGGTACAGCCAAAATTTCATACAAAGGAGATTGTGGTAGAATGTTGGTCTCTCCTCTTAAATCAAATTAAGTACAGTAGAACACGCTCGCGCGTGAAGGCTCCAATTTCACTGTACTTTGGAATACTTCACATGGTAAGCCTTTCGTTTAACACGTTTTGTCAGGCCAATTCGAAAATATGGTGTAACAACTTCAAATTAATCTCTGTTTTGTGATACAAAATATTTTAAATGCTGTGATGCAATCGGAAAGTGACCCAGAACAACTGATAACAGAATTGTATGAATGTTGGGAGAATTTCTTAAAGTTGTCAAACAAGATAACTGGCATACTTGACGCCGACCTCATTTTCTTTCCTTGTAAAGGCGACAATCACTACTTTTGTGTCTGTATTAACTTTGTTAACGATGAGGTTAGTGTCCTCGACAATCAATCATATGCAGAATGGGAGTCCTCGAAAACTTATCAGATTGCAAAGGCAGTAGTAAGTCCATTGAGAATTTTGCCTTATTTTTTCAATAAATTTTTAAGGTAACGGTTTTACACCGTAAAAATTTGATGGACTTTTTTTGTTTTCAGACTTCTTGCTTAATTGACTATATGGACAGTTATGGCGACCAGAGGGCAGATGATTTGGTCCATTTCGATGTTGTAAATGTTAAGTTTGAGTGGCAGTCACGGATTTCCAATGATGAAGAGTCGGCATGTTTCCTTATGATGACTGTTGCCAACTTTATGGGACAGACGTTTCGATTTAAACTTGAAAGCAAGTTAGCTCGCCGGGCATATTGTGCGCAAATAGTTGGGTGTTTGCTATTAGCTGACATCAATGAAATAAGGACAGAGTTGTTGGAAGCTGTGCAGGTTTTCAAGGGAAAAAAAGAAGATTATTTGGCCTGACCTAAAAGTAAGGAGAAAAGCTCTTAAAGAAAAGAAAGGTAACACAACTGAAGATGAACAGGAGGACAGAGATGAAGAGGTTCAGGAGGCACCGAAAAAGATCAACACCGAGTTGCCTATCCTTCGTCCTAGATTCATAAATAAGTGATGATGTTGTGTTTTTATTATGAACAATGTGAATGTAAAACTATGACTACGTTACTGTATTTTCATTATGAACCTTGTGTCATTTTTACAGTATGCTTGTAATAGTGTCTGTGTAACACTGTTACAGTAGCTGTAAAACCTTATGTATGTGACAATGATTTTAATATAGTAGTATTTGTGTTTGTTAAAACACAATTACAATATTTTGTTTTTGTTAGTTACACAACAAATTATCATCTCAATTAAAAGTGATGTATTTTAGTCGGTTAAGATTAAGAAATATTTGGGTGACTTGTTAACTGAAGATCAGGTTTATTTAAAATACGTATTAGAGATTTGTTCTAAATTATAATGATTCATGTTACTGTATCAATGTGACAGTTACAGTAGCGTGCACGTAATACTGTAACTGTCAGTTTACTTTTTTTTTTAATCATTGTGAATAGCAGTTTAAATGCAACGTGGAGAGCAGTTTATTGCAACATGAGCAGTTAATTGCAACGTGGAGAAGGTAAGATGAGCAGTTTATTGAAAGTTTCAAATCAGTTTAACCATTTGAATTACAAAACAAAACTGTTTATATTCCAAAAACACTATAAATACTCTCATAAGTTTTCAGTTTTTTAACATTGCTCTAAGAAAACAAAAAAAGGCAAAAAAAGAAACAAAAAGTTTTACTTACTTGCAAAGGTTTCCATTCTTTTTTTTGTTCTTTTAGTAAAAATATTGCGAGTGCTTTATATGCACTAATTTGCCTTATTATGTTATAATAACCTTGCTAACTGTTTTAATCATTTTCATATTACTGTAATGGCGTTACTGTAGTAACAATGCTACAGTTATGTTTCTTATAATTTATTTTGTGTTCACTGATGCAGAAAGAAGGCGTCCAAAAAATAGATCAGATACAGAAAATGCTTGCAGATACCCAATTCGACCTAAAAGAAGCAGTAGGTCAAAGAGATGCATTTCATGAGGAACTTATCCCAGCCCTTGCTAGGCTAGAAGAAATTGAAGAACGTGAATAAGCGCTTCACCAAAAATTCGAGGAGATGAAAAGAAAGAATGAAGATATTGAAGCGCATCTGAAATTTTCGGAGGCTGAGAAAGTCTCTATTGCTAGGCAACTAGCAATAGCTAAAGACAACAAATACAACGAAGATGATATGGATCGCCAGTTTCTCCTAGGTGTTACTGCTTTAAGAGAGGCATATACTAAAGCCAACCCTTCCATTTATGTAGATTGGCCTATGGTTGTGAAGGCTATGGAAATGATGGAGGGTTACAAAAAAATTCTTAAGGAAGAACTGCTAGAAGGTGAAAGCAGTGTCCATGGTCCTGTCAACAAACGCCCCAAAAGAGCCTAAGTAATGTTGTTACAGTTTTAGGGTTAAGTAAGACTAAGGGTTGATTTCATTTTATGTTCCAAGTAAAAAACTATGTTTATTTGTTTGTTTGTAATTTCATTTTATGTTCCAAGTAATGTTGTAATTTCCTAAGTAATGAAATTTGCTTTTTTTTTTATTAATCAGAATAATGCTAATATTGATTGTGCGAGAATTTATGAAAAAGAAACACTAATGAAGTGCCAGTTACAGTAATACATATACAGTATGCGCGATACAGTATCAACATTAAAAAAAGGTAATGACTAACCTAAAAAGAGGACGGAAAAGGGTTTAGGGTTGGATTAGGCGTCACCGCTTCGCGGAGCCGCCTAATCCAACCCTAAACCCTTTTCCTTATGATGAGGACGGAAAAGGGTTTAGGGTTGGCTTAGGCGTCACCGCGATGATAATAATTCGTAATGCAAAAGCCAAAACTAAACCCTAGGAGGGGACGAGTGATACCCTGTCGTGGCCGACATTAAAAGAGGGTAATGACTAACCTAAAAAGAGAACGAAAAAGGGTTTAGGGTTGGATTAGGCGTCATCGCATCGCGGAGCCGCCTAATCCAACCCAAAACCCTTTCCCTTATAAAAGTAATTCGTAATGCAAAAGCCAAAACTAAACCCTAGGAGGGGACGAGTGATACCCTGTCGTGGCCGACATTAAAAGAGGGTAATGACTAACCTAAAAAGAGGACGGAAAAGGGTTTAGGGTTGGATTAGGCGTCACCGCTTCGCGGAGCCGCCTAATCCAACCCTAAACCCTTTTCCTTATAATAGTAATTCGTAATGCAAAAGCCAAAACTAAACCCTAGGAGGGGACGAGTGATACCCTCTCGTGGCCGACATTAAAAGAGGGTAATGACTAACCTAAAAAGAGGACGGAAAAGGGTTTAGGGTTGGATTAGGCGTCACCGCTTCGCGGAGCCGCCTAATCCAACCCTAAACCCTTTTCCTTATGATAGTAATTCGTAATGGAAAAGCCAAAACTAAACCCTAGGAGGGGACGAGTGATACCCTGCCGTGGCCGACATTAAAAGAGGGTAATGACTAACCTAAAAAGAGGACGGAAAAGGGTTTAGGGTTGGATTAGGCGTCACCGCTTCGCGGAGCCGCCTAATCCAACCCTAAACCCTTTTCCTTATGATAGTAATTCGTAATGCAAAAGCCAAAACTAAACCCTAGGTGGGGACGAGTGATACCCTGTCGTGGCAGACATTAAAAGAGGGTAATGACTTACCTAAAAATAGGAAGGAAAAGGGTTTAGGGTTGGATTTGGCATCACCGCTTCGCGGAGCCGCCTAATCCAACCCTAAACCCTTTTCCTTTTGATGGTAACAAGTGTAAAAGTGATAGTGTTACTGTGCACATTGATAAAAAATTTATGTTAAACTTCAGAAAATTGCTATGTTGTAGATAATATGAACGTAGACGAGAAAACTGATATTGTTACTGTAACAAATCTTGGTACGTAGAAAAGTATATGAGTCTTTATCAGCGTGTACTGCAGTTGAACAGAACTACATTGTTCCAAATTCAATTTATTCAATCGTAAGTAACTGTAAAAAGGTGAACTGTAACATCTTAACTGTAACCGCGTTACAGTATTGTACTACTTCTTTGTTGTAGTTAATTTTGCTGCAGCTTCATCAGTGATCGGTTATGTCGCGGTCCCGATACAAAAATAATTACCCACACTTAGGCTAACAACATAAGGAATGTAATTAGGGAAGTAGGGTGTCGATCCTCAGGGAGTACGTGTTAACTATGAATTGCTATGGAGTGATTTTCATTTAAGTTCGAGTCATTTGAGGTGTTTGTCGTAAACTACTAACATAAAATAAAATGACAAGTATGTAAATGACAATATTTAAATGACAAATATGTAAATGACGATATTTAAAACTCGAAGCAGACAACTTACCCGACCGGGTTGTCACGGATCCGATCGGGGAAGTGTGCTGATCGGAATGACAGTAATTAAAATGACAAGTATTGAAAAGCTACCTAACTAAACTAATAAACTAGCTAATAACAATATAGTAAACTATCTAAGAACAATAATAAAATGACGATAAAGTAAACTATCTAAACAACAATAAAATAAACTATCTAAAACGGTAAAATAAACTATCTAATCAAATTGATATAGTGAAAGAGAAATACATGTAAAACGATTTAAAAGCTTTATTGATACCAACATTAGAATTACTACGATTGTCTAAGCCTTGTAGCGGTATATTCCTCTCGGATTCGTACCGACTTTTTAATGGGTCCTAACGTCCTCTCAGCATGGTTAAGTCACTAAACCCCTATTGGTAGTCCTAATTCCCATCCCAACTCTCGTTACAAAGACGGAAATTGACTAATACAAACAATTGTTCATGGCCACTAAACAAAGTTATAGAATTTGACACAACCAAAGGTAGAAACAAACTAGGTGGTTCTATTGGTATCGACTCTTCTTTTAATTCATTTTAACTAGCAAATCATTTCAATATTACAACTCTATTTATTGTATTTACACAATGATAACCTTACAATGTTATATCTAATTTATGCGATTAAGTAAATTAATAGGAAGAAGATGAACCATATTAAACTATGAAATAGAAGTATTACAATGATTATGGTGATTAAATTAATAATGATTCTAATGATGAATTCTATGATTATATAATTAGGCAAAATAAAAGATGGCATAATAAACAATATTTCGGTCTTGACTAGATTATTTTTAGATGAGTTTCCTAACAACATTAATATGAGAACAATACTAATTAGATTAAAGTTCATGATGAAAATTGCATAAGTAAAGGATAGAGAATTACCGAGTTTGGAATGCAAATTATATAAGAATGAAAGTAAACAATAAATATCCAACCCAATGTAATTGCAAACACTTATTGAAACACTAGAGAAGTACTAAGAAGTTGCTGTAAAAACTAGTCTAGAATTGCATAAAATATGAACTAAAACTTGTATAAAAGAAAGAACTAAGTTGTGTAAGAAAGTATGAAAGTATATATGAAATGTATGCTATGAAGTTGTGTGAATTGTGTGAGATGATCCTTGGCTTTTATAGGGCTGCATGGCTGCTGCATTCGTCCAAATTCATACCCTAGACAAAGCCTTTAATCACTCCATTTAAGCTTGGTAGAAGAAGAGCCAAGAGACGTTCACCCGCAAACATACCCGATCGGGTATGTAGTAAATCCGATCGGGTATGTATCCTAGATGGATTTTTCCGTCTCTTCCAATTTCGTCTTTGGGCACGGAATCCTATGCCTTGGTCTTGGTCAATATAGCATGTAATTGGGCTTGGGCTAGTCCTCCTTTGACTTGGGTTGTTGTTTTCCTTTGAGAAACAAAGTCAAAGTCCAAGATAAGTCCATTCGAGGAAGGATGTAGCGGAATCGTAGTCAAATCGTGAAATGGCTATCATCGGTTCCTTGAAAACTCGTATTCTAGTGCCTTTGCTCTATAAAGTAAGAAAATATAGCAAAACCGATTCATTTCCTATAAAACGAGTCAAAACACGCAAAACAACTAGAATAGCAATATTAGCTCGTTAATCACTTAACAAAGTGCATAAATCATGTAGAAATCGAGCTAAAACGGGGGATAAATCAGAACAAAATATCACTTATCAAACTCCCCCAAGCTAAACCCTTGCTTGTCCTCAAGCAAACATAACAATCATAACCGGGACAAGGGTAGCAAGCAATGATCAACCTATCATACAAATCTCAAAAAAATAAGCTTTTACAAGTAGATGAATCACAAACCCGTAACAACAAGGGCGAAGGAAAGCGCGAATCATGGTTGAGATTTACATAACGGCGCAGCATAGAAAATATTCTTTGGGCCTTTTCAGCTCTTGCATGATCTTTTGACAATGGACTCTCACGGTACACTCCTCACTCAAATTTTTGTAAAATAGGAAATATTGGTTCAAATTTGAAGTGACACTCTCCTATCTACGACTCATAAGAATGTGCCCGCAGTCTAGTATGGTAGACAATCCAAAATCACTAAGTAAGACTAATCATGATCAAAATGTAATATAAGAAGCCAAGAGAAAATAAAGAAGAGGCTTGGGAAATTTGGGTAAGAAAGTGGACAAACGATTTTTGGTTATGTGGAGCTTAAGTCAAGCTAGTAATAACCAAATGTGTAGTGGATACTCAATCCAATTCATACCAATTTCCATCAACAATAATCAAAGCCAAAAGCAGCATATTGGCTTTTTAAACATGAAAAATCAAGTTACGACTTCCCATAATTTTTCTTTCTTTTCTTTTCATGGAAGCGTTTTTCTCTTCTTTTTCTTTTTTTTTTTCTTTTGAGCTTTCAATTTTTCTTTCATTTTTTCATTTCTTTTCAAGGCTCCTCTTTTTTTTTCTTCTTTTTTTCTTTTGAGAAATACGGGAATCAGCAATCCCGAGACAGTAAGTTCACACCAAATGGTGACATTATCAGAACATCGCAAAAGCACAAAACACCCCTATACATATAGTCGGTTACTAGCTCAACAAGGGTAGGCAATAATATAATGTAGCTAGGAAGAAGGTGTTTTTGCGAAATGTGAACACGAGTAAATGGCTTCAAAATGTAGATCATGATAGTAATACTTATAGAAAACAGAATAAAAACCATACTTATGCGTTTTGATGTGACACAGACTATAAGGAGAAACTACTCACTCCTAAATTGGGATCAGGTTCAGATGTACCGACCACTGGAGGCTCTACCTTACAATATGAGTAGCTTGCCAAAGTCAAGATCAAGCTTAATTAAGTCCAAATGCAACTTTCTACCTACTGTGTACAAGACATCCCCCTGAATGCACAATTCCTCATAACATAATGAAACATCAGCTTATAAAAACTATAATTTGAGAAATGTAAGATGGAAATGATCTTTTCTTTTTGTGTTTTTGATTTTTTCGATTTTTTTTTTTCAATAAAAACTAAAAATAAACTAAGAAAATTAGAAGAAAATAAACTAAAAAGAAAACTAAAAATATAAATGCAATCCTAAATGCAGTAAATCCTAAATGCAAATCCTCCCCCAAGCTAAAACTTCACATTGTCCTCAATGTGCATGCAATTTTAACAGAAACAAACCGTAAAACGGTTGGTAGCACATAGAACAGAGAAACAAGATGAATTTCTAATGGGAAAAGGGGCTAAAAGGAAAACTAAAAATGTTAAAAATAAAAGAAAGAAATAAAAGCTTACAAAATGTCTAGCCTCCCCCAAGCTAGTATAAACAAGGGGAGCTCATGTCATCTCATCACAAAGGCCACCCGCTACGGCCTCTCCTCTCTGAAGGAGGTGGCTCGGATGCGGATCCAGAAGCATCTGTATAGTAGGTATCATCTGCTGAATAATAACTATCACGAGAAGCAATGATCCCGGTTGGGTTGCTGGCTCCTAAGGACTGGTACTCTTCTACTTGGTGATCTCTAAAATCACCTCTATACCCTCCAAAGCTCTCGACGCCATAGTCGGTTCCACAGTAATCAGGTCCGGTCTCCTGCACACCTGCATCGTAAGCATTACCATACCCCCCTTCGGGCCAAGTATAGAAAGAAGGGTGGGGGCCCTCAACTCTAATCACACATTGCCTAGCAAAGTGGTCATAAATGGGGTGCAAAGCAAGCTGCTGGTCGGACTGAATTCTATTAACGGATAAGGTGAAGGCTTCAAACATGGCTGTCACGTCGCCCGTAGCATGGGTCGACTGAGAGGATGATCCTACCTCAGGGCGGTGGGATCTAATCTGGACAGGGGGGGGTCATTGGGGGTAATATCCCCAACAGGAAGGAAGTAAGTGGGGCTGGGTAAGATAGCCTCACCCTCCTGAAGTTGAGGACGATGCCTAAGTAATGGAATTTGGTCTACCTCGGCGATCAACTTGACCGAATCACGGCCAGCTATCCTCCAAATCATATGGGGGTGAGAGACACGAAACCAATTAAGCTGAACAAAATAATCATAATCCAACCCATTTCCCATCTCGGTGGGAGGTGTAGTCAATGCCTGGAGGTCAGTGGTGGCTTGGTTAAAACCACAAAATCGCATAGCAAGGTGAGTGATAAGACCTCCATAAACAATGGCAGTGTTCTTAGGATTAGTAGCTTTAGTTAACTGAACAGCAAAATAATATGGAATGCTAATAGACCATGGTTCTTCACCATTCACATTCAAAAATCCTCCTAAAATATCTAACTCTACCCTTCTCACCAAATGAGGTTCAGCTCGGCCAAAAAAGGTCCATCCCATGAATCTTTGCCAGATTCTAATGGCGGGATGATCGATATTTTGGTGTGGGACATGGTCCCAACGGGAGACAGGGTAAGTAGAAATTGCGCTCCAAACTAGGCTAACATCAAAGCCTTCTGAAGGTGAGGTAACAGTATCCTCAAAGGTGAGACCGAATTGGCTGGCAAAGGTTCCTAAGTTCATACTATAATCATCATTAAACAATCAGAACCGGACTTGAGGCATAGCGTTTCTATTCCTAAACCTTTGTAACTCAAATGAGCTCAAGAATTCAAGGGTTAATTGAGGGTAGGTTTTATAACTAAAGTTCATGCTAGCATTCATTCCTAGACCCCTAAATAACACCTTAACATGCTCATAAAGCTTCATATGTCGCAAACAAGAAACATTAAGGAATTTTGTAGCCCTCATACCTTTGCTCTTAAGAATGCACCATTTTTGCCATTGCATGTTTGAACTAAATTCTACATCCGGAAAGTCAGGATCATGCATAGCATCTCCTTGATTTTTGGTTTGATCATTTGCATCAAGCATTTCTATGTCTTCTTCTTGGGCTCTACTAGTTTCTCCCTGATTGGAGGTTCTTGCCCTCTTTGATCTCCTTATTGTAGGTGCCATTTTGCTAAAAGAAGCTAGTATTAGAACACTTCAAAACACAAATTGATAACATAAGTGTTATCATACTAGGCCTTCAAGCACAAAATTCAAGTATAGCTACTTAAGTGAAACATTATCATGCTATCTTTGAGCACAAATGGATGTTCTTAAGCATAACACTATGTCACTAAGATGAGCAACATACACTTGAATCGTGAGTTTGACCACTACTCAAAGGTACTAATGCTAAATTGACATAATAAGAGCATAAGTGCAAATCATAGAGCATGAATTCAAGCATCATACTACTACTTAAGCATAAGTTCTTAGCATATAGTAAAGATGAGTATCCTATTTGGCATATGAGCATTCAAATCATAGTAAGCATACTAATTAATCACTATCATTCACTTTATAACATGTAAGAAGCATTAGAAATCCAATTTAAACAAGTTTTTCAATCAAAATCAAGAACCCCCAAATTTGGGTTACGGTTTGTTCATGTTGGATTTCTAAAAAATAGAGAGATTGAAGTAACTAAAATATAATTAACTTACTTGATAATGCTTAGAGGTTGCCTTGGATGAACTATTGTGACGAATTTTGTAAGAAAAGACTAAGAAATGAAGGTTTTTGAGAAATTTTGAGCTTGAAGTTGAAGAACACGGGTATATGGAAGCAAGCAAAGGGTAGCAAGTTGGTTTTATAGAAGAAATTAGAACAAAACTTGAATCAGACAACTTACCCGATCGGGTATACAGGAATCCGATCGAGGAAGTCTGCTGGTCCGAATTTTTTTAATCTTTTTTTCTTTGCTACTTGCCCTTACCTTTTGTCTATGTCCTTGAACATACTTACTAACCTGAATAATCTTGGCAACATGGGCCAAGGATGGATCCTTCTCGTCTCAATAGGTCCTCCAATTCCAAGTACGAAAAACTAACAACTAAACATTCATTTCTAAATATAAGTATTAAGTAAAACGATAGTTGTTCCTAACTATTACAACTCAAAACCCAAAAAGAAATGTCCAAATAAAACAGTCCAAATCATTGTCTAATTAGTGGAATAAAGAATGCATAAAAAGAAAAAGTAAAGAGAAACACGGGTTGCCTCCCGACAAGCGCATTTTTAAGTCATGCTAGACTTTGAATCCCTCCTTAAGCCTTATGAAGGGATTTGAGCTCCTTGTAGCTTGATTCGTCCTTGAGTTTTTCATTTACCCTTGCCAACATCCATGGCAATCTCATTCATATAGACTTCCGAAGCTTTGAAGGCTTCGAGGTCACCATCACCTACACTCAATACATTCCCCTTTTTGTCAAAGGTGGCACTTGATCCATCTATTTCAAAGGTGATCTTCTCTCCTTGCACATCTATACAAGCCCCAACTGTATTTAGGAAGGGTCTTCCTAATATAATATAGTCGTCCCTTTCTTTCTTTGAAAATATGACATAAAAATCAACGGGAATAAGGAAGTATCCAATCCGAATGAGGACATCTTCCACAATTCCTGCTGGAGTATGCATAGATCCATCGGCTAGTTGAAGGCTAGTATTAGTGATCTTCATTTGTATTGGGCAATGGTCGTGATAAAAAGAAAAAGGCATGACGCTAATAGCGGCTTCTAAATCACACAATGCATTTCTGACCTTACGAAGATTCATTGTGAAAGAAATGTTAAAACAACCTGGATCTTTAAGTTTGGAAGGAATGATAAACTTCCCTTCTTCAAGGGTAGGTTCCTTGCGAGAGACTTTGGTTGCTTCTTTTTCTCTAGATATTTTGCCAATCCTTGCTTCCAACCTTGAGAAAGCTTTGTCGTTTGTCCTTGTTGTTTCAACAACTCTTTCTTCTAGTTTCCCTTGAGCTTTTATCAATGTCATGATTAAAGCTTCGAGAAGGGATGTCTCCTCATGCGTAGGGACTCGGGTTGGCTTGTTTAGTGTAGGATTGTTGCAAAGTTCATGGGGTAACCTAAAAATGGGCTCCTTACTCTTTCCATTCCCAAGAGGATAATCACAAGATTTGTCACTAATCATGTCAATTGTGACAATCAACGATTCTTCACTCCCTTGGGTGGTTTGGCTAGAACTCGATGGGGTCTACTCTTCTACTCTCTTTTGGAGAGACAAAATGGTTGATTTGAGTGAGTTTAAGCTAGAAAAGAAGTACGAGTACATGTTATGTTGGGCTTGGATTACTCCCCTTAACTTGACATCTACTTTTGCTATCACATGATCATTTTGAAAGGATGAGTGTGGTATAGTATGAGGTGTATTAGTGGGCTGAGTTTGACGAAATTGTGGGTGAAATGGGTTTAATGGTGTGAGTCTATTCCCACATCGTTGAGGTACATGCCCTATTCCTCCACAAAGTTCACAAGGTGTTGTTAGTGAGGTAAATGGTTTTAAAGCTTTTGGACGATATAAAGTGCATTTTGGGGTGGTTTCGTTTGGTTGAACGGGACATGCTAAGGAAATGGTAGTGATAACATCATTTGAAGTTTCCACTCGGCTTTTCTTTCGCTCTCTCCCATTAGTTTGTGAACCTTCCCCACTTTCTTTTTGTGAATGAATTGATAGGTTTGACATAGTGGTTCGAGGTTTAAACCTACGGTGAAAAGCGATGACGATCTCTTCCCAATCCATTTGTTTTGTGGCATCCTTTAAACGACGGGTTAACCACCATTTAGCTTCTCCCTTTAGTGATAAAGGAAAAAGAGTTTCTCTAATTTGGTTTTGAGTGAGTCCCTCCCTCATAAAGGTTTGACACAATTCACAAAAGGTTTGGATATGGTGTGATGGGTTTTCATTTGGTTTTCCACTAAATTGGTTACCCTCAATGAGAGCAATCAAAGTCATATGGACCCTTAGGATCCCACTAGCGAGCTCAAAAACCCGGTACCTTGGATCTTCCTTTGTTAGCACCATTTTTGTCAACCTACAAGAAAAACACAAAAAAGAAAGTTAGTGATGATTTTGAGGTACGGTTGTACCAAAAAATGGTAGAATTTTAAACAAAAATCAGCAATACATAGATAAACAAAACCGTGCTCCCCGGCAACGGCGCCAAAATTTGATCGGTTATGTCGCGGTCCCGATACAAAAATAATTACCCACACTTAGGCTAACAACATAAGGAATGTAATTAGGGAAGTAGGGTGTCGATCCTCAGGGAGTACGTGTTAACTATGAATTGCTATGGAGTGATTTTCATTTAAGTTCGAGTCATTTGAGGTGTTTGTCCTAAACTACTAACATAAAATAAAATGACAAGTATGTAAATGACAATATTTAAATGACAAATATGTAAATGACGATATTTAAAACTCGAAGCAGACAACTTACCCGATCGGGTTGTCACGGATCCGATCAGGGAAGTGTGCTGGTCCGAATGACGGTAATTAAAATGACAAGTATTGAAAAGCTACCTAACTAAACTAATAAACTAGCTAATAACAATATAGTAAACTATCTAAGAACAATAATAAAATGATGATAAAGTAAACTATCTAAACAACAATAAAATAAACTATCTAAAACGGTAAAATAAACTATCTAATCAAATTGATATAGTGAAAGAGAAATACATGTAAAACGATTTAAAAGCTTTATTGATACCAACATTAGAATTACTACGATTGTCTAAGCCTTGTAGCGGTATATTCCTCTCGGATTCGTACCGACTTTTTAATGGGTCCTAACGTCCTCTCAGCATGGTTAGGTCACTAAACCCCTATTGGTAGTCCTAATTCCCATCCCAACTCTCGTTACAAAGACGGAAATTGACTAATACAAACAATTGTTCATGGCCACTAAACAAAGTTATAGAATTTGACACAACCAAAGGTAGAAACAAACTAGGTGGTTCTATTGGTATCGACTCTTCTTTTAATTCATTTTAACTAGCAAATAATTTCAATATTACAACTCTATTTATTGTATTTATACAATGATAACCTTACAATGTTATATCTAATTTATGTGATTAAGTAAATTAATAGGAAGAAGATGAACAATATTAAACTATGAAATAGAAGTATTACAATGATTATGGTGATTATATTATTAATGATTCTAATGATGAATTCTATGATTATATAATTAGGCAAAATAAAAGATGGCATAATAAACAATATTTCGGTCTTGACTAGATTTTTTTTAGATGAGTTTCCTAAAAACATTAATATGAGAACAATATTAATTAGAGTTCATGATGAAAATTGCATAAGTAAAGGCAGTAGGTCTTCCTTGGGACGGGTCGGACCTTGCGACGGGGTTTTCCTCTAACAAAATGGGTAGTGGGAACATGTGGGGCACCCCCCATGTGCTTCCCCTTTTCCCTTAAATGGGTCATTTGTGAGGGGAAGTGGTACCCGTCGCAAGCTTGTGACGGATACTGTCCGTCACAAACAAGAATTTGGGAAGTAAAGGATAGAGAATTACCGAGTTTGGAATGCAAATTATATAAGAATGAAAGTAAAGAATAAATATCCAACCCAATGTAATTGCAAACACTTATTAAAACACTAGAGAAGTACTAAGAATTTGCTGTAAAAACTAGTCTAGAATTGCATAAACTATGAACTAAAACTTGTATAAAAGAAAGAACTAAGTTGTGTAAGAAAGTATGAAAGTATATATGAAATGTATGCTATGAAGTTGTGTGAATTATGTGAGATGATCCTTGGCTTTTATAGGGCTGCATGGCTGCTGCATTCGTCCAAATTCATACCCTAGACAAAGCCTTTCGTCACTCCATTTAAGCTTGGTAGAAGAAGAGCCAAGAGACGTTCACCCGCAAACATACCCGATCGGGTATGTAGTAAATCCGATCGGGTATGTATCCCAGATGGATTTTTCCGTCTCTTCCAATTTCGTCTTTGGGCACGGAATCCTATGCCTTGGTCTTGGTCAATATAGCATGTAATTGGGCTTGGGCTAGTCCTCCTTTGACTTGGGTTGATGTTTTCCTTTGAGAAACAAAGTCAAAGTCCAAGATAAGTCCATTCGAGGAAGGATGTAGCGGAATCGTAGTCAAATCGTGAAATAGCTATCATCGGTTCCTTGAAAACTCCTATTCTAGTGCCTTTGCTCCATAAAGTAAGAAAATATAGCAAAACCGCTTCATTTCCTATAAAACGAGTCAAAACACGCACAACAACTAGAATAGCAATATTAGCTCGTTAATCACTTAACAAAGTGCATAAATCATGTAGAAATCGAGCTAAAACGGGGGATAAATAAGTACAAAATATCACTTATCAATCAGCAATGTGAAGAGATCAAGTTCTCTTGTCATGGTCAGATTTTTTATTGCAGTACGCACATAGTCTCTTTGGTTTTGCTGCCTTTGCAATGGATTGTTCTTTTGCCGAGGTCAATCTTTTTCCGTTACCCTTATTGTGTGCTTTTATTGGTGGCAGAACAGTTATCTCGGATGAGGCAGTGCAAGCCAACAATATCTCAATTTCTTGTTCTTTTGTAAGTTGTTGAACATTGAGCGAGAATTTCTCCCGGAACTGAACAAGAAGTGTAGCTAACTCATCCATGTGATCATCTTCCAAAGTATTGAGAACGGTAACTGTTGCATTGAATTCTGCCCAAAGTTTCCACAAATTAGTCTTACCAGAGTGAGCCATATCAGAATCCTCGATGATATTACCATTGGAATCAAACTTGTATTTGAAACAATAAAAATTTGTTTAAGGTAACATGTTACTGTAAGGAATAATAACATTAGACGGGAAAATGAAACTGTAACATTGAGAATTTGTAACATGTTACTGTAAGGAATAATAATATTAGAGGCAAACCTGTCAGGTGAATGTGTGACACCCTCAAATTTGCGGAAAATTAAAACTAATAATTTAAATAAATAAAAGATGAGAATACGTTTCTAATAGGTTCACTTTAGTGAAAATCGGTAAATTTTAAAACTGGAACCTACTATTAAATATATTCATCATAACAAAGGTGTCTTCCTTAAATAAAAAGGTTCATAACAGGAAATAATATTATACATAAGAAATATCCTAAACAGGAGACATATCTCCCGTATAAATACGGAAATAAAAGAGTGTATAATAATATACAATCCTAAAGAATCGAATATAGGTCCAAGGTAAATACTTCGCTCGCTAGCTCGTCAATGTACCCAAGTATGCATCACAAACTTGCCAACCGCATTAAATATAAACACGGAAGCCACAGTCAGTGGGGAGTAACTCCGAGTTCTCCAAGCCACGAAATGTCGAGTTTAATAAAACATGAATAACATAAAAGAGATGTATATGAAAAATACAAAACCTTAACATATACGATATGTTTTTCATGTTATGAAACAAATAACTAACATATAACCTAGCATATGAAGGCTAAGCTACTCATGCAAACTATCATGTGAATCGGTTAACAAACTATACCACGAGGTAGGGAAGCTGGTATGCTAGCTCATAGGTTACATTTAAAACATGGCCATGATACACTCAACCCTAATCAAACAAGATATCATGTGAATCAGTTAACAACCGTTAATCCAAACTCTATCAACCTTAGCCGGCTTGCATCTCACCTTCTAAGATTCATAGAATCATCAAACATGAAAGACCAATACGTCTAGAAACAGGCAGAAGTTCTTAGCACAGTCAATAGTCGACTTCTG
>JAIUZE010021783.1:0-15007 GCA_022085475.1 Heliosperma pusillum | reverse complement strand
TAAAACTCAGAAAATATAAGTAGTTTGCCAAAATGTTGAGTCAAGTCTACTAGTCAAATTTAAATTCCAAGACAAAATTTAATAGTTCACTACTTCGGTTTTACTAAGTAAGTCAAGAATGGTGCAAGGAATAGCATAAAATAGACTTGTAGTGCAATTTCATCATGAACAAGACTCCAATCCGACTCGACTATATGCAAAAATAAACGTGATATTTTTGATTTTTTTCAAATTTTTCTAATTAACATGAATTGTAAACGTGAATGCAATACAAATGCAAATGCAGACGCAAAAGGATGTAAAACACTTCCCCAAACCAAAATAGACAATGTCCTCATTGGCCATAGCACAAAAACATATAAGGGAAAGGGAAAGAACAACCTAATACATGATCCTAAGGAATGAAATATATACGAAGAATGGAAAAGACAAAAGGAACATAAACAACTCACAAGACAAAGCTTCCCCAAACCAGCATCAAACTAGGGGTCGATCGAGTAGAAATTCTACTCGATCGAGCACATCTTCAGGTAAAATCGCTCGATCGAGTGGTATGCTTTGCTCGATCGAGCACTTCTTAATTGCGCAGCCTACGGGAAGTTTGATTTCCTCTTCTTTTTCCTGTAAGATTGGTACAAGACGATACCCAAAAATACCAAAAAAATGTCTAGCAGGAAAAATAAATTGTTCATCTAAACTATGGAATATAGTGTAATAGTCTAATTGTCTAATGAAAACGCAATAAATTGTTTTTACAAATTGCACGGGGTTGCAAACCCGGCTAATAACCAAATAGGTTCATGACAAGGCCACCGTCAGGCCTTTGACTTGCAGAAGTACCCTCAGCTGTGGTAATTTCCGCCTTCTTCTTCCACACATGCGGTCTTTGCTGGGAGTCTAGCTCCACTTCTGAATCACTCGAACATGTGTGAACTTCTTTCATCTTCGCTGGTACGGTTATCTCAACAGTCGAAGACGGAATCAGGAGTACTCAAGTCTTCCTCCTGAAGAGTCTTACCTATGTAACAACCCGTAATTTGAAAGACCGAAATTATATTTGAAAAATAATAAATTTAATTTATTTTAATTTATTAAGATTTATTTGAATTTATGATAATTTAATATAATTATTTTGAATTTATTCGGAATTAAAGAGAAGGTTTTACGGTTTAACCCCGAGCGTCATTTAACTATTCCCGAGTCAACTTAAGTCCCGAAACAAACCCGAACCCCGACTTTGGCATGAGTCACACGCCCTATGTCACCTTTTTTCTCTCACTTTAGATCTTTTAATTCTTTTGATTAAACTAATACGAATATCTAAGATATTTGTAACTTTATCGATCCGTCAACTTAAATTACGCAAATCGCTTAAAAAACAGACCCGACTTCTATCAAAACCACACGGCTCCCTCTCCTCTCTTAGGACTAGATATTTTCTTTCTTTTGATTACAATAACATAATATCTAATTAATATCTAGATATTTGATTAAACTATCATTTAATCTAATGATATCTAATTAATTACCATAATATAATTATAAAACCGAGTCAATCCCGTAACAACAATTTCAAAACCCGACTCCCGTAATCCCCTATAATTACACGGCACACTCCCCACACTTACTCACTACTTATCTTTTCATTTTACAATAAATCAACTTAATATCTAATTAATACTTTCTTTAATATAATCATAATCGTTAGTGGTGTTCTTGAGGTTCTTGATAGTTTTGAGCAAATCGTCACAAAAACCTTCGTACTTGTTCAACTCCGTCCTAACTTTATAATTCTAGAGGTCTCCTCTCCGCTCTCCATCTCCCGTACGTTTTATTTCATCCGACAAAAATCGTTTTCAAACACTTTAATTGTTGAAATCAAGTTAATTCTAATTAATGTTATGTTTTGTTCATTTCTATAGAGAAGATTTGAAGAAGGAGTTTGTGCTCGTATATTTTAGAAGAAGATAGTAGACGGCGTTTTAGTTCTTCTTTTGGTGCCTACTTGATTTGTCGAGCTAAGAACGATTCCGAGTTACTCGACGAATTAATGTTACCATACTTTTGTTTTTTTTCATGTTATTGTTATTTACGGTTTAAGTAGTAACATGATAAATAGTTATTATTATTATGTTGTATGGAATTCTTAACATGTTTAGTGTTCTTGACATATTTGGATGATTTGTTCATAATTATAATTTTAGTATGAATGATGTTGAATTGGTTGTTAAAAATGGATGTTGTTAATTAAAACATGTTGGAAATAAATTGGGTGTTGTTGTGTGTGGTGGCCGTGTAAGGTGGCTGGAAAACCAGCCCAAACCAGGCCGGTTCAGGCCGGTTCAGGCCCGGTCCAGGCCCGGTCCAGGTCCGGTCTGGATTGGTCCGTGGTTGGTCTTTGTGTTTGTGTCGATACTTGATTGTTTTGTTGTTGTTTTGACGGGTTTTAAATATGTTAAGCATGCGGGAAATATCAAGAAACGGTTTTTAGAAAAGTCGACCAAAACAGCCCAGTCCAGGCCCGGTTTATTCTCGGCCCAAAACAGGCCGTGGGTCCTCCCTTTGGACTTGTGACGGTTTTTGAGTTATTGTTATTTTATCGTGTTTTGTAATATTTAGCAAGTGGGAAATTTTAATAAGTAAATTATTTATTTAAAAGGTTTTCATAATATTATTATTTCTCACCTGTTAGAAATTATAATACGAGATTGTAGTTTAATTTGATATCCTTTAAGTCAAGCGGGTTTTCGTAAGATTTAATAATTCATATGTTAAAAGTTGGAATAAAATAGCATGAAATGAATATGATGATTTTATGTTCAAGTCTAAATGGTTAAGACTCTGTTTCTAGCCGGTTTGACCAAACGGGTTTGGTCAAACTAAGATCTAGTCAGCCTCGTTTTGACTGATGACCCGTCGCGGGACTCGGGTCGGGGATTTGTCTTCAAGTAAGGTTTTATTTAATGAAGGAATGAATGAGCCTTAGTAGATATGAGGCGATATGATATTTGAATATGATTTATATGCAATTAGTCACATGATAGGAAGTTTTCCCCGTGAATGTATAATTGTATGATATATGTCGTGTTGACTAAGTACCCATAGAGAATTATGAGTATATGGCGTCTTGACCATTCTAATTCTAAATGAGTATCTTGGAACATGACATGGCAGGCCTTACTAACTTTAACGAGTATATGTTCACTTGTTGATAGCTTTTGTGTTCCCGGCTTGGCGGGTTTATATCCAAGTTGGGGCATGGCGCCTAATTGCTTCCACTTTGGGAATGGAGCCAGCTTAAGTACTAGCCAACTCTGCTTAGGGGGTCGCCTAGTAGAGATTCTCATGTACTTGTGGTCATGAGACAGGGAATGGGTTAGTTGTTGTCGCTAGGTCTGATCAGTCTAGGACTAGGATGTTTTCCTACCTTGTGGTATAGACTCGAGTTACAGAAGTCGACTATTGACAGTGCTAAGAACTTATGCCTGTTTCTAGACGTATTGGTCTTTCATGTTTGATGATTCTATGAATCTTAGAAGGTGAGATGCAAGCCGGCTAAGGTTGATAGAGTTTGGATTACGGGTTGTTAACTGATTCACATGATTACGTGTTGATTAGGGTTTGAGTGTATCACGGCCATGTTTCTGAGAGGAACCTCTGAGCTAGCATACCAGCTTCCCTACCTCGAGTTATAGTTTATTATCGGTTTCACATGATAGCTTTCACATGCTAGGTTATTTGTTAGTTATCTGTGTCATAACATGAAAAGCATATCATATATGTTAAAGTTTTGTATTGTCCATATACATTGCTTTTATGTTATTCATGTTTTATTAAACTTGACATTTCGTGGATGGGAGGACTCGGAGTTACTCCCCACTGACTGTGGCTTCCGTGTTTATATTTAATGCGGTCGAACAGGTGGTGATGCATATTTGGGGTACATTGACGGGCTAGCGAGCGAAGTATTTACCTTGGACCTATATTCGGTTCTTAGATTGTATATTATTATATACTCTTTTCATTCCGTATTTATACGGGAGATATGTCTCCCGTTTTGTATATTTTTTTGTAGAATATTATTTCCGTTTTGTAAGACCTGTTATTTATGACACCTGTTATGTATTTAAATTATTTTTCTTTCCGCAAATTTGGGGTTGTCACGTTGGTATCAGAGCTATTTTGGAATCACGACGCACGTTTGTGTACCCTTGCATAAATAATTTGACCTTAATAAAATAATAAACCGTGAGATAGAAGGGTAAGATGGGTAGATTAGGATTTATGTTGTAGTCTCTTTGTTCTTGCTAAATGATAAGTACTAATCTGTGTTTTATTTTGCAAAGATGCCTCCGAGGATTGACAACACTATTTTAGCGGCTCTTACCGTTATTATCCAAAACCAGCAAAACCAGCAAAACCAGCAGGCAAATCCGATTCCTATTCCTGACCGTGAGAGACACGGGAGTTGTACGTGGGTTGCTTCACAGCTATCGAGGAGCCAAGCCAAAACCTACGATGGCGAAGTTGATCCCGTCAAACTTTCTGAGTGGTTACGGGAAATGGAGAAGAATTTTGCTTTGTATGATGTCCTTGAAGAGGATAAGGTCCGTCTTGCTTCTCACTTCTTAGTGAGGGAAGCGGATCAGTGGTGGACTCTTTCTGGTCCTACTGCGAAGTGGGAGCCTAATTTCGGGTGGACTCGTTTCCGGGAACTATTGGAGACGAGGTTTTATCCGGATGAACTAAGGCAACAGAAGTTGAAAGAGTTCATTGATTTTAAACAGGGGATTCTTTCGGTTCAAGAGTTCACCAGCAAGTTTAATGAGTTGGCTCATTATGCCACTCGACTTATTTCTAGGGAGGAGGACAAAGCTTTATTTTACTTAGGAAAGCTATCTCCTCAGGTGAAGGGGAAGATAAGTAGGGGTTCTACTTCTTTTGTCTCGATTTACAATGATGCTTTATGGGCGGAGAGTTCTATTCGGGAGATTGCAGAAGAGGCCCGTACTTCGTTTGTAGCTCCTAATGCCTTTGGCAAGAGACCTCTATATCCTACTTCCCGACCTTCCTTTTCTCCTTCTTTTCCAAACAAGAAGAGGAACTTTCAGAGTGGACAGGCAAATCCGACAAACCGTCCATTTGTCCCGAGCAACAACAACGATCCTAAGGGTCGTACCTGTTTTGCGTGCAAGATGCCTATGCATCCAGGTGTTGGCTGTTTCAACAAGCCAATTGTATGCTTTACTTGTCTGAGGCCGGGACACAAGTCATTTGTATGTCCTGATAGGAAGATGATAGCTTCTACACCAGCTACATCTGGGAGACCGAAGGGTCGAATTTTCGTCATGAGCCGTGCTGAGGCCGATGCTCAACCAGACCTGGTAACTGGTACGTTTCAATTTATGAAATCCGTGTTTAATTTTATTAGATACTGGAGCTTCTTTGTCTCTTCCTCAGCCTCGTTTTCCTTTTTCGCCTTTGCCTTTTTCATCTTATCTTAATCTTTAATAATGCTTCCTAATATTCCTTGTATCATGTTCTTTTATCTCTACTCTCTTGAGAAGTAGTTTTCTTATTAGCTAACGTAAGGGTTACTAGGTGTATTTTGAGGAAGTTTTGAATATGATACCTAACCGTCCTATGGAGCTAGTTTTGTGTTTTAATGATTATGGAAAATGGAGAATAAGTTTAGGAAGAAACTATCCTAGTGGTTTTAAAATATAAAAGCTGGAAGTTGCAATATCTTTGGAGGATCGAAATAAGCTTAATAATAGTTGTAGTTGTGGTTAGAGAATTGAGTGATTTTAATGTTACTTGAGAAATTGTTGTCGTTAAAGGTTGGACCCTAACGGGAATCAATACTTTGTGGAATTTGGATTTGATGACACAACTTGAGGAATATAGACATAAGCGAAAACCGATGTATTGAGAGTTTGGAAGAGATAAATAAATTAATTACGGTCACATTGCCCTATGTTTGGCAAACGTGAAGTGAATCGAGTTTTGTGTGACTAATCTCTTTGAGGTTTCGAGATTCAACTTTGGAGGATGAGAGGATTCATTGTAAATAAGTTGGGGTAATGAATTTTTGGAATAAATTGGATTAAAGGATTTCATAGTAAGTCCTTTACTTTGTGGTTGTTAGCGGTCTTGTTTCCCTAATTATAAATATTTTGATGGTGATTTCCAATAATAGTTCGATGGACCTTAGAAGATTTTAATTGAATTGGAATAATTGGGAGTTGCTACTCGATGTGGCATGCTTATGAAATATCTTGGTAGGAATCCGATGATTGAAATGTTGAGGATATATTGCACTCTCTTGAGGACTAGTTTACTTGTACAGTTACGTATTGTCGAGTAATACGACATTAGAGATTTTCATAGTAGAGAGTGATAGTGTATTTTGGGTGGGGGTTTGCATTCCTGTTTCGTTTTCTTATCCTTCCTTCTTCTTTCTTCTTTCTATTCGATTTATCTTTCGGAATATTTAGTTCCTTCTATTAATTATTGTCATCCGAAATAGATAGATATTGAAGCTTTAGTTAGAAATTTTAGGAATAGATAATAGAGTTATTATCCTTACTATGAAATTTTTTTGAATTAAAAGATTTTAGAAATGTGTTATGATTTCAAGTATTTTACCGTCAAGGAGTGTTGAGACTCGTTATTGGAGACGTTCGATAACTAGTTTTCTAATTTATTGATGCGAAAATCTATCTTTTGAGTCTTTGACTTGGGACGTTGATGTTCTTAACCGCGGACGAGAACCTTCCGTTCCATTGATAAGACCCTATATTTTTATTACAAGTATATTTTTAACAGTTTTGAAATAGACCTACATATATGTTACGTTCCTTCTTTTAAGTTTCGAGGACGAAACTTTTTAAAAGGAGGGGTGATTGTAACAACCCGAAAAGTACCCAAATTTTCTAGTAAAAATATTTACTAACACTTTTCAGCAGACTTAAGTTTTTAAAATAGAATTTATTGTTTCGAGTCGTATTTTAAAATTCCGGGTTCGTATTTGGAATTTCTGAGAGATTTCATGAAAATCCCGTTTTTAGTCATCTTTGACTTTTCTTGACTTTTAAGTCGTCTTTGACTTTTCTTGACTTTTTAAAGTCGTCATGGACTTTTCTTGACTTTTAAGTCGTCATAAACTTTTCTTGACTTTTAAGTCATTTTTGACTTTTCTCGACTTTTTAAGTCGACTTTGACTTTCGTTGATTTTTCCCGACTCGCCTTGTAAGTTTGAAGACCGAAATTTTATTTAAAAAAATAATATTTTTGATTTATTTTTATTTAGATTTATTAAGATTTATCATAATTTAATATAATTATTTTGAATTTATTCGGAATTTAAAGAATAACTTGTACGGTTTAATTCCGAACGTCATTTAACGATTCCCGAGTCATCGTAAATCCCGAAACAAAACCGAAACTCGACTTTGGCATGAGTCACACGCCCATGTCATCGTTTTCCACTCACTTGAGATATTTTATTTGTTTCGATTAAACTAATACAAATATCTTAGATATTTGTTACTTTATCGATCCGTCAGTTTAAATTAACGCAAATCGATAAATCAGACCCGATTGTTCACCAAACCACACGGTTTTCCCTCCTCTCTTAGACCTTGATATTTTCTTTCTTTTCATTACAATAACATAATATCTTGATATTTAATTGAATTAACTTAATATCTAATTAATTACGGTAATATAATTATTATACCGAGTCAATTCCATAACAGCAATTTCAAAACCCAACTCACTATTTTGCTCTATATTACACGTCACTCCAACTCCCACTTTACTCACTAACAACTTTTCATTTTACAACAAATCAATTTAAGATCAAATAAATCGTTCTTCATCGTTCTTGAACGTTCTTCGTCGTTCTTCATCCGTTCTTCGTCGTTCTTGAGAAAAACCTTCATAAAACCTTCATTTCTTAATTAAATCCGTCCTAACTTATATTTCTAGGATCTCCTCTTCGCTCCCCATCTTCATGTACGGTTTTATTTCGATTCCGACAAAATCGTTTTCAACACTTTAATTATGGAAAATCATATTTTATTTCTAATAAAGTTATTCTTGTCATTTCTTATAGGGGAAGATTTTGAAGACGAGTTTGGTGACTTGTATATTTTGGGTGAAGATTAGTAGACGGGTTTCTTATTATTTACTTCTTATTATTTTGGTGTGCTAATTGGTTTTTGCTAGTAATGGTAACGGATTCGAGTCCTCGACGGGAATATTTACATAGCTTTTGTTTTCTTTGTTTTTGGTTCATCTTAAGTGTGGTCATATATTATGATTATGATTTTGAGTTAGTAACATGATAAGTTGTTACATTTTATTATGTTGTATGAATTTATAACCTGATAGGTTCTTCGACAAATTTTTATGGTTTCTTATAATTCATGATTTTTGTAGATTGATGAGTTTTTTTGGAGTTAAAAATGGATGTTGTTAATTAAAACAGTTTAGACTTAATTTGGAATTTGGGTGTTGTTTGGTGGTGGCCGAAGGAAAAGGGTGGGTTGGTGGTGAAACCGGAGTGACCGGACCAAACCAGCAGGTCCAGGCCGGCCAGACCGGTCTGGTTGGGTAAGGGTGGGTCCGGGTTTGATCTTTGGTTGTGTCGATGTTTGATTGGTATGTGTGTGTTTGGGACGGGTTTTAATTATGTTAAAGCATGGGGGGAAGAAAATATTAGAAGCGGTTTTTAGAACTTTAATCAAAACAACCAATTTTCGCCCCAAATCAGGCCGTGAGGCCCAAATCAGGCCCATGTGGGTCCGGCCCAACTCAGCCCGTGGGTCCCACTTTGGGACTTGTGACGGTTTTTGAGTTATCGTCATTTTTAGCGCGTTTTGTAATAATTAGCAAGCGAGAAATATTAATAAGTAAAATATTTAATTAAAAAGGTTTTCATTAAATTATTATTTCTCACATGTTAGAAATTATAAGACGAGACCGTAGTTTAAGTTAATCTCCTTTAAGTCAAACGGGGTTTTGGGTATAATATAATCTAATTCACATGTTAGAAGTTTTAATAGAATAACATGTAATGAATATGTTGATTTTATGTCTATGTGATAAAGACTCTGTTTCTAGCTGGTTTGATCCAACGGGTTTGGTCAAACTAAGATCTAGTCAGCCCCGATTTGACTGATGACCCGTCGCGGGACTCGGGTCGGGGATTTGTCTTCAAGTGATGTTGTATTTAATTAATGAATTAGCCTTAGTAGATATGAGGCGATATGTTAATTGATTATGATTTATATGCAATTAGTCACATGTTAGGAAATGGTTTACGTGACTGTTTAATTATATGGTTGGTGTCGTGTTGACTAAGTACCCATAGAGAATTATGAGTATATGGCGTCTTGACCATTCTAATTCTAAATGAGTATCTTGGACCATGACATTGATAGGCCCGTACTATCTTTAACGAGTATATGTTCACCACTGATAGCGTTTGTGTCACTGGCTTGGGCCTTTTGATACCAAGCCGGGGGCATGGCATCCTAAGAGTTTCCACTTTGGGGAAGGGAGCCAGCTTAAGTACTAGCCATCTCTGCTTAGGGGGTCGCCTAGTAGAGTTTCTCATGTAAGGTTATGTCATGGGACGGGGAATGGAATAGCTGTTGTCGCTAGGTCTGATCAGTCTAGGACTAGGATGTTTTCCTACCTTGTGGTATAGCCTCGAGTTACAGAAGTCGACTATTGACCGTGCTAAGAACTTATGCCTGTTTGTAGAAGTATTGGTCTTTCATGTTTGTATGATTCTATGAGTTCTAGAAGGTGAGATGCAAGCCGGCTAGGATTGATAGAGTTTGGATTACCGATTGTTAAATGATTCACATGATTACGTGTTGATTAGGGTTTGAGTGTATCACGGCCATGTTTCTGAGAGGAACCTCTGAGCTAGCATACAAGCTTCCCTACCTCGAGTTATAGTTTATTATCGGTTTCACATGATAGCTTTCACATGCTAGGTTATTTGTTAGTTATCTGTTTCATAACATGAAAAGCATATCATATATGTTAAAGTTTTGTATTATTCATATACAGTGCTTTTATGTTATTCATGTTTCATTAAACTCGACATTTCGTGGCTGGGAGAACTCGGAGTTACTCCCCACTGACTGTGGCTTCCGTGTTTATATTTAATGCGGTCGAACAGGTGGTGATGCATATTTGGGGTACATTGACGAGCTAGCGAGCGAAGTATTTACCTTGGACCTATATTCGGTTCTTAGTTTGTATATTATTATATACACTTTTATTTCCGTATTTATACGGGAGATATGTCTCCCGTCTTGTATATTTCTTTTGTAGAATATTATTTCCGTTTTGTAATGACCTTTTTTATTTATGACACCCTTTGTTATGTATTTAAATTATTTTTTTCTTTCCGCAAATTTGAGGGTGTCACATAACCCTAACTCTCCCTCACATTCAATCTTCTTCTTCCTCACCAAGTAAACACCAAAAACCCTACCCTCCATATTTGATCAAGCTCCTTATCGATTGTACTCCTTCGTTTCTCGCTCAATTTTGCTCAAGTTTGTCTTATTCTTTCCCTCTCATCGTCCTCTATCCGTATTGGTAATAAAATTACCGTCTTTCTCGCTTTTCAATTTATCCGTCTTTCTCAAAGGTGAATTATATTCATCTTTTATTACCTAATTGTAGGTGGTGACCTCCAAGACCCCGACAAAGACTACTTCTTGATAGAAGAGGACATCGACGCGGATTGAAGACGCGAAAACGTAACGGTGAAGGGTTACTCGATATAATTTATGTGTTTTTATGTGATTTCTATGTTAGTAAGCGTATTTAGAATAGGTTTAGTATTCATATGAATTGTGTTGTTGATGATGTTTGTTGTTAGTTGATAATTGATATGAGAATTTATGGTTTGTGATGATAAATGATGATTGTTGTATGTTGATTACAAGATGGAGATTGAAGGATCGCGTGCCTGAGACCAGGACGCTGGCAGCGTTCCCTGGCGCTGGCAGCGTTCTATGATTGGCCGAGTCTTGGATGCGAAATGTTTATCGCATGTCGAATCGGAAAATGTGATTCCGGGAGTCTGGCCAGATTTAGACTAGGACCGTATTATTATCGTCGTTCTACCAGGAGGAAATTAGTCTACATATACGAAATGAATTGAATCGTGTATGCGTTTTGGGAAATGTTTATCCCGTGGATGCGATTTTAATCATACTTGCCATGTACACGGTGCTAGTGCGTGTCATTTACCGTGAGAGATGTTGTCAATGTATTGTACGTTTGGATGGATGATTATATGATTGATTATTCATGATCTTTGGATGACTTGGCATGGTTTGGTTGTCGAGTCTCAATCTTATCAAACTTATGCCGCTAACGGTGAGATGCAAGCCCTAGTGAGTGTATATGGTTGCCTAAGAGTGTCTTCCCTGTGTCTATCTATAGCATGATGGTTACGGTTTTGTACTTCATGTACCGATATCTTTATACATATTGAATTGCCTATTTATCCTTATCGTATTTCACATGTATATTTATAAATGCATGCTTCTACTTTTGTATTTCCGTTTATGTACGTTTAATGTGATATGGCTGGGAGAACCCGGAGTTACTCCCCACTGACTGTGGCGTTCATGTTCTTCATGGATGAACATGTTGCTTGATTGGATGGCTTTTTGCTTGTGGTATTTTGGGTTTGGGTGTGAGCTAGCGGGCGTTGGCCTGGATGAGTCACCTTCAGACGTTGTTTAGCTAGTTGCTAATAACTTTGATGTTGGATAACATTTTGAGAGACCTCGTCTCTTTGTATTATATTCTATTTTAGTTTGTAATTATTGACATTCCTCGTATCTCCTATTTGCATGTAAAAAGTTTTAAAAACATCGTATTTTCCGCTATATAAATCACATGCTTGTTATGTTTTATTTCCGCATTCGCGAGGGTTGTCACAGTTGGTATCAGAGCTTTATCGCTCCCGACGCACATACGTGAACCCTAAACTTAAACTACTTGACCTTGAAATAATAAATGAGAGATGGGTGGAAGTTAAGGATTTTACTTGGTAGTCTATTTGTTTATGCTAAGTGTTAGGATTAACTTGTTTTGTTTCTATTTCTTATGAAGATGGTTAGACCTCGAGTAGTAGAGAACGTTATGCTAGAAGCTCTTACGCAAGTGTTGAAGAATCAACAAGATGCGGCTATTGCTCAAGCCAACCAAGTTTCCCCTCGTAGAGAAGATAACCACCAAGGAGGCTACACTTGGGTGGCAAGCCAAATAGCTAGGATTAAGATTATACCTTACAGTGGAGAGCCGGACCCTACCGAGCTATCGGAATGGTTCCGAGAAATGGAGAAGCAATTTGATCTATACCAAGTCCGTGAAGAGGACAAGGTAAGGATTGCAAAGCATTTCCTTGTAAGGGAAGCTGATAATTGGTTGGCTATTACTAGTGCCACCGCTACTCTTGAAGATGATTTCAATTGGGCTTGTTTCAAAGCTCTAGTTGAAGGTCGATTTTATCCCAAGGAGCTAAAGAAACAAAGGCTCAAGGAATTTATTAACTTCAAGCAAGGTAACTTGTCGGCACAAGACTTTACCACGAAGTTCAACAAGCTTGCTCATTTTCCTCCGAGGCTTATCAAAGATGACGACGACCGAGCTTTCTACTACCGCAACAAGCTTAGTGCTTTACTTCAAAGTAAAGTGAGGAGGAATACTACTTCCTTTGGGGATTTATATGATGATGCTTTATGGGCCGAGAACTCCATGAAGGCCATTAGGGATGAAGCTATGATGAATAATCCCTCTCCTTCTTTCACTCCTAGGCCAAATGTCTATGGGAAGAGACCGTTTACTCCTTCTTCCTCCAACTCTTATGCCAACAAGAGGAGATTCAATCCTCCTTCAAATGCAAATGCAAAAGCTCCCGCTCCTTTCATTCCCCGAGCTACTTCTAATGTAGCTCATAGGCCATATGCTCAAGTTCAAGCTCAAGGTCGCTTATGTAGCCGTTGTAGACAACCACATCACCCCGGTGTGGCATGTTTCAACCGACCCTATGTTTGCTTCTTTTGACAAAAGACGGGTCACCGTTATGATGATTGCCTCGATCGTAAGTTGCCCCCTCCAATTTCCAAACCTAAGGGTTCTATCTTCGTTCTGAGCCAAGCCGAAGCCGATGCTCATCCGGAGATAATTACGGGTATGTTCTCAATCTTAGAGCAACCGTGTCTTATTCTATTTGATACCGGTGCTTCTATGTCCTTTGTGTCTTCGACTTATGCTAATAAATTATCTATTGAGCCTACATCTAGTGAGGATACTCCGATATCCTTACCATCCGGATAAATTATCTCTTGTTCTACTCTTTATCCTAATGTTCCAATATCTATTGCGGGTTCTATCTTTCACGCTAATCTCCTTAAGTTCCCTCTAGGAGAGTTCGATATAATTCTAGGTATTGATTGGTTAGCATTGTATCATGCTAGGTTCGAGTGTCGAGATCAAAAGATTTATTTAAAGAGTCCTTTAGGAGTTAGAATAACCTGTAAAGGATCTCATCCTTGAAAGGGTGTGTCTTTGATTTTCGCAATGAAATTGGTGAGTATTGTAAGAAAGGGTCACCAAGCATACTTGTGTATTATGACTTCTTCAACTACCTCTTTGCCAAATATTGAAGATGTGCCTATAGTTCGTGAATTTATTGATGTATTCCCCGAAGACTTGCCCGGGATTCCTCCCGAGCGTGATGTTGAGTTTTCTATTGATCTTGTACCTGGTTCCGGACCCATAGCCAAAGCTCCTTACCGTATGGCTCCAACCGAGTTGAAAGAGTTAAGGAAGCAACTTGATGATATGATTGAGAAAGGTTTCATTCGACCAAGTGCCTCGTCTTGGGGTGCTCCCGTTCTCTTTGTGAAGAAGAAAGATGGTTCTATGAGACTTTGTATTGATTACCGTGAGTTGAACCGAATTACCATCAAGAATAGGTATCCTTTGCCAAGAATTGAAGATTTGTTTGATCAACTAAAGGGTGCTTCTACTTTTTCCAAGATTGATTTGAGATCCGGTTATCACCAAATTCCCGTTCGTGATGTTGATATTCCGAAGACCGCTTTTAGTACAAGATAGGGTCATTATGAATTCAAGGTGATGCCATTTGGATTGACGAATGCTCCCGCTATTTTTATGGATCAAATGAACCGCACATTTAGTGAGTATCTCGACAAGTGTGTGGTGGTGTTCATTGACAATATCCTTATTTTCTCCAAGTCCGAAGAAGAGCATGCTATTCATCTAAGGACTATTTTGGATATTCTTCGTCGTCAAAAGTGGTTTGCCAAATTCTCCAAGTGTGAATTTTGGTTACCTAAAGTGTCTTTTCTTGGGCAAGTAATTTCTAAAGAAGGTGTAATGGTGGATCCTTCTAAAATTGAGGTCGTTGTTGATTAGAAGAGTCCGACCGATGTTAGAGAAGTCCGAAGTTTTCTTTGTTTAGCTCGTTACTAACGTAGATTTGTCAAAGATTTCTCTAAGCTTGCTAGACCGACGACTCAATTATTGAAGAAGGAAACCAAGTTCCTATGGAATGAAGCTTGTGAAGCAGCTTTTCAAGAGTTAAAGAAGAGGTTGACTACCGCTCCGGTGTTAACTTTACCTGAAGATGGCATAGACTTTGATGTCTATTGTGATGCTTCCTAGATGGGATTGGGTTGTGTACTTATGCAAAGCAGGAAAGTGGTGGCTTATGCTTCGAGACAGTTGAGAGTTCATGAAGTGAACTATCCTAATCATGATTTGGAATTGGCCGCTGTTGTTCATGCTTTGAAAGTGTGGAGACACTATCTTATTGGTGTTCATTGTCGTATATTCACCGATCACAAAAGTTTGAAGTACATATTTACTCAAAAGGAGTTGAATATGAGACAAAGAAGATGGTTGGAATTGGTGAATGATTATGATTTTGAGT
>JAIUZE010021779.1:21708-33800 GCA_022085475.1 Heliosperma pusillum | reverse complement strand
CCCCCCCCCCCCCCCCCTGTGAGTCTAATTCTCCCCAATCATACGAATTATTAGATGACGATGATGATGGTCCAACCTTTTCTATTGAAAGTCACTCTAGTGTTGTTCCATTTGACAATATTGAGACCCCTATTATTGATATTGACCATATGGTAGTCGAGACTTTAGACAAGGATGTTGTTAAGCCCATTTGTGACTCCAATAGAGAGTCGACGATCGAGTCATCAGATTTCTTTGAAAATCCCTTCGCTAAAGATATTCCAGATTTATTTGAAAATGATACTGGGTTTTGTGAACCTAGCCTTGAAATTAAGTGGGATCAACCACCCATTTTTTATTCCCAATCCTTTGATTCACCCTACCCCCAATTAGAGTCCACTAATGATATTTTGGGAACTAATTGTTTGTTACATGATCTTAAACATTTCACTCCATCTCTCACTGACGAGTGGAGCAGTTCAGTGGTCATCTATGAAGTTTGTCATGTGCATAATGATAAGATATATCAATTCTTACCTTCAATATTTCATGCCTATATCTTGTCAATTGCTTCCATATGTTTTTGTATAGCTTATGCGCAGGTATATGATCGACTTCTAAGGGCATTGACATGCTTTTAAGGCACCAAGAATGATTTTCATTAATAAAGAGTCTAGCAAGACATTTAAATAAAGCTTCGCGGGAGGCAACCCGTGTTTTATTATGTTTTTGTTATGAAATAAATTATTTTTGTTGGACAATTTAATAATTGTAATTTTTAAATATTTCATTTGGTTTTGGTTCTAATAGCTTTGACAATAAGACAATAATTTTATCTAGTATTGTAGTAGCTTGTTCATCACAGGTACTTTGATACTTGGGTTGTACTTTACCCCCGTTTTCAAGCTAGCTTGGGAGAGCTGCTGCACGGTTGTATGTTTTATTTTCTTTCTTTACCATTTTGTTGAGTCGTCCCCCATTCCTTTGTTGGTTATGTTGTCCTTCTTTGTGTTTTGTGTGCTTAAACCCGTTTCGCACATTAAGGACAATGTGTTATTCTAGCTTGGGGGAGGGATTTAGTTTGTGTCGTCGTTTATTTAGTCTAGTTGTTTATTGAATTTGAAAATTTTGGAAAATCCAAAAAAATCAAAATATTAAATTTTTTTTAATAAAAGTTGTGTATTTTTTCCACCCAATTGTGTTGTGCATAATATCATTCCTCAATGCATTTCCCTTATTGTAGCTTTTTAGCCAATGTTTCACGCTTTTGACGGGATTTTGCATTCATGGAAATGTCTTGTACACAGTGGGTGAGGGATTGATTTTAGACTTATTAGGCATGATCTTGACTTTGACAAACTACATATACGGTAAGGTAGAGCCTCCTGTGATCGGTACATCTATACCCGATCCCAATTAGGTGTGTGTAGTTTCTCCTTATGATTTGCGTCACATCAAAAACGCACAAGTATGGTTTTCATTCCATTTCTAGTGAGCATTACATTCATGATTTATAAAGCACTTGAAGCCATTCACTTTGAATCCATTGCCTAAATTTAGCCTCTTTTCACATTGTTTCACATTTCATTAGCTACATGTAAAAATATTGCCTACCTTGTTAAGTTAGTAGCTATACCGTTTATGTTTGGGTGCTCATTTGGGATATTTTTCAAGTTATGTCAAAGTGATCTTGATTGGACGGAATTACTGATTGCCGTGCCAAAGAAAAAGAAAAAAAAAAAAAGAGTTCAAAGAAAAAAAAGAATGAAAAAACAAATGATGTTGAATATGAAAGAATGAAAAGAAAGAAGCATGTATTGAAAAGAAAAAAATGGTTTATGAAAAGAAGAAGAAGTTGTGAGTGTTATTTCCATGATCCGAAATTCAAAAAGTTGGGAAATTCACTCTTGTGTTGCCATGAGTATAAGCCAATTTGCTATTTTTGGCTTAGTTTTATTTTCTTGGGAATGGTTCCGAGATTTGATTGAGCATCCTTGCATAATTGGGATGTTGCTAGCTTGACCTTAGCTCCACATTACCATAATTCATTTGTCCACTTTGTTACCCATCTCCCACAGCCTTCTTCTTGCTTTTGACTTCTTTCTATGCTTTTCATGATTGTTTTGACTTGTAGTTTTGGAATGTTTACCATATTAGATTGCGGGCGCATTCTCATGAGTCGTAGATAGGAGAGTGCCACTGAAATATAAAATAATATTTCCTTGATTTATATACAAATTTGAGTGTTGAGTGCACCGTGAGAGTCCATTGTCAAAAGATCATGCAAGAGCCGAAAAGTCTATTTGATGTTCCTTATACTGAGCCGTTATGTAAATCACAACCATGTTTTGCATTTTCCCTATGCCCACGTTGTTTCGGGATGTGTTTCATCGTGCTCTATAAGCTACTTGATGGGATTTGCATTTGGTTGGATTGATTGTTGCTCGTCACCCTTGTCCTTGTCATGTTTGTTATTGTATGCTTCCTTGAGGACAAGCAAGGGTTTAGCTTGGGGGAGTTTGATAAGTGAATATTTGTATGATATTATTCCCCCATTTTAGCTCAATTTGATATGGTTTATCCACTTTAAGAAGTGGTTTTATGAGCTAATCTCTCCTTTGCACTATTTCTCGTGCTTTAATGTCATTTGTAGGAATTGAGTCGTTTCTACTTCAAATCCCGTCATTTGAAGGAAATATGAGCAAAGAGAGGCTAACAAGATCTAGAGGTTCCGAGTCAAAGGGAACAAGTTTCAAGTCATTCCGAGCTCATATGCACAAGTTGCGACGGTTTTGCTATTCGTGGACGAAAGTCGTCTCAAACTTCATACTCCAACCCTTAACCCTTGGGGATATGATCAAGCTCAAATAGGGGAGGAAAGGAGGCCCAAGAGGTGTTAGTTACGTCCCCATTCGAATCTAAAGTCAATGGAGTCAAGCTAGATAAAGTCACGTACCAAAAGAAGATCAAATGAAAGTCAATTGACCAAGAGTGCAACTTCCCCGATCATGGATCCATAAACCCGATCGGGTATGTCTTCTGATGAACGCATCTTCTCTTCATCTACCTCTCTTTAAAGCAAGGCTTAATAGCTTGTTTAATGGGCATGAATCCGGACACATTTGAGCAGCCTCTCAACCCTATAAATAGCCTAGCATCACACACAACAAAACATGTACAAAACAAATACTTCTCTCTTTATTTTAGTTTTCTTCTTTCTCTCATCTTTCTTAGTTTTAGTTTAGTTTTAGTTTTCTCTAGTTTAGTCTAGTTCTAAGTTTTCTTCAATTGTAGTTGTTCTACTTGTAATTGGAACTCTAGTTTCCGGGTTTGCATTTTCCTATTCAAGTTCCTATTCCATTTCAATCTTTGCTCATCCTTTCCGGTAATCCTTATTCTTGTTTTTACATTTCCTTTATCATGTTTACCATTCTTAGTTTTATAATCTTAGTTTCCCTTTCATTGTTAATCATGCATAAGTAATCTTTGTTCTAGGAGAACGATTAACATGTCTTATTAATCTATAAGTATAAATTGATTCCGGGTAGGATTGTTTTAGTTGTCTCTATTTCTTGTTTGATTCTCATGATAGACTTTGTTTAATGGCCATAATCAATTGTTTATACTTGTCAATTTCCGTCTCAAGGGCGAGAGCCGAGATGAAAATTAAAGGACAGGCAAGAATAGTTTAATGACCTAACCAGGCTGAGAGGACGTTAGGACCCATTAAAAAGTCGGTAGGAATCCGAGAGGAATATACCGCTACGAGAGTTGGACAACTATGATTTTTCTAAACCCGTAATCAACTTTGCGTTTAAATTGATTAGCATGTGATCCCCGATCCCTAGATCCTTTTATTTATTGTATTGTTATCATTTTTATTATAGCATTTAGTAATTAGTGACAAACATTTGCCAATCGTACAAGATAGAGCTCTAACCATAACTATTCACAAGTATCTCCCGTCTCCCCGAGATCGACCCCTTACTTCCCTAATTACATAAATTTGTTGTTAGCCTAGTCTGGGTTATTCATCTACATATACAAAATGTTAATCGTGTATGCGTTCAGGGAAATGTTTATCCCGTGGATGCGATTTTAATCATACTTGCCATGTACAAGGTGCTAGTGCGTGTCATTTAGCGTGAGAGATGTTTTCAACGTATTCGTACGTTTGGATGGATGATAATATCATTGATTATTTGTGATCGTTGGATGACTTGGCATGGTTTGTTTGTCGAGTCTCAATCTTATCAAGCTTATGCCAAAAGAATGGTCACCGTTATGATGATTGCCCCGATCGGAAGTTGCCCCCTCCAATTGCTAAATCTAAGGGATCTATCTTCGTTCTAAGCCGAGTCGAAGCCGATGCTCATCCAGAGATAATTACGAGTATGTTCTCAATCTTAGAGCAACCGTGTCTTATTCTATTTGATACCGGTGCTTCTATGTCCATTGTGTCTTCAACTTATGCTAATAAATTAGCAATCGAGCCTAATTCTAGTGAGGATACTCCCATAGCCTAATAAATTATCTCTTGTTCTACTCTTTATCCTAATGTTCCAAAATCTATTGCGGGTACTCTCTTTCCCGCTAATCTCCTTAAGTTTCCTCTAAGAGAGTTCGATGTAATGCTAGGCATTGATTGGTTAGCATTGTACCATGCTAGATTCGAGTGTAGAGATCAAAAGATTTATTTAAAGAGTCCTTTAGGAGTTAGAATAACCTATAAGGGATCTCATTCCCGAATGGGTGTGTCTTTGATTTCCGCAATGAAGTTGGTGAGTATGGTAAGAAAGGGTCACCAAGCATACTTGTGTATTGTGACTTCTACAACCAACTCCTTACCAAGGATTGAAGATGTATCTATAGTTCGTGAATTTGTTGATGTATTCCCCGAAGACTTGCCCGGGATCCCTCCCGAGCGTGATGTTGAGTTCTCCGTTGATCTTGTCCCCGGATCCGGACCCATAGCCAAAGCTCTTTACCGTATGGCTCCAACCGAATTGAAAGAGTTATGGAAGTAGCTTGATGATATGATTGAAAAAAGGTTTCATTCGACCGAGTGCCTCACCTTGGGGTGCTCCCGTTCTCTTTGTGAAGAAGAAAGATGGTTCCATGAGGCTTTGTATTGATTACCCTGAGTTGAACCGGATTACAATCAAGAATAGGTATCCTTTCCCAAGAATTGAAGATTTGTTCGATCAACTAAAGGGTGCTTCTACTTTTTCCAAGATTGATTTAAGATCCGGATATCACCAAATTCCCGTTCGTGATGCCGATATACCGAAGACCGCTTTTAGTACAAGATATGGTCACTTTGAGTTCAAAGTGATGCCATTTGGATTGACTAATGCTCCCGCTATTTTCATGGATCAAATGAACCGCACATTTAGTGAGTACCTTGACAAGTGTGTGGTGGTTTTCATTGACGACATCCTTATTTTCTCCAAGACCGAAGAAGAGCATGCTATTCATCTAAGGACTATTTTGGGTGTTCTTTGTCGTCAAAAGTGGTTTGGCAAATTCTCCAAGTGTGAATTTTGGTTACCTAAGGGGTCCTTTCTTGGGCATGTAATTTCTAAAGAAGGTGTAATGGTAGACCCTTCTAAAATTGAAGCTGTGGTGGATTGGAAGAGTCAAACCGATGTTAGGGAAGTCCGAAGTTTTCTTGGTTTAGCTGATTATTACCGTAGATTTGTTAAAGATTTGTCAAAGCTTGCTAGACCAATGGCCCAATTGTTGAAGAAAGAAACCAAGTTCCTATGGAATGAAGATTGTGAAACCGCTTTTCAAGAGTTAAAGAAAAGGTTGACTACCGCCCCGGTGTTAACTTTACCTGAAGATGGTGTAGACTTTGATGTCTATTGTGATGCTTCCAATATGGGATTGGGTTGTGTACTTATGCAGAGTAGGAAAGTGGTTGCTTATGCCTCGAGACAGTTGAGAGTTCATGAAGTGAACTACCCTACTCATGATTTGGAATTTGCCGTTGTTGTTCATGTTTTGAAAGTGTGGAGACACTATCTTATTGGTGTTCATTGTCGCATATTCACCGATCACAAGAGTTTGAAGTACATATTTACTCAAAAGGAGTTAAATATGAGACAAAGAAGATGGTTTGAATTGGTGAATGATTATGATTTTGAATTGTTATACCATAAAGGTGTGGGAAAATATCCCTATACTTCCCTTTAAATCACTCAGGATTATAATGAAATTATGATAAAATGATTAATAGTCAGAAACGAAAATGCATAATAAGCAAGAGATTAGAAATAACCTTTAGTCCTTGCTTAAAGGCCTAAGAACAATATCAAAAAGATGATATCTCCTAATCGTAGCACCCAAGATAGAATGAGAAATGCCCTTTAATTTGCTAGAATATTTTTGTCAAAAGTTACTGTTAACTTTTTGATCTTGTGATGTGAAGAGATGGAGGCACAAGTGAGAAATGAATTAGGGTTAGAATTTTTCTCACCTCTCCTCTTGTCTCACGGCTCCATTTAGGGTTTTATGAGGAGATTTTTCTCCTCAAAATAACTACCCATTGACCGAAAATTCCAGAGTGAATCTGGACTTTATTTCGGTTAAATTCGCTTTAATATATAATGTGTATTATTATTATAAATGTCATTTGTGTTGTCATGTATTAATATGTCCATACAACATTTTGTAGTCGATACATTAATACCGGTCTGACAACATCTAATATGACAATCGTATAATATATACGTTAATTATAATTATCCGTATAATTATAATTTGCTAATTCAATATAACATTTTATATTCAATTTACGAATTAACATTTTAATTCGCATAAGCTTACATTATATATATGCTGATTAAATACAACAGTTTATATTTAATTACGAATTACTTTTAATTCGTCTCAGCTAATATTATTTAATCGTTATTAAATAATCGTCTCATCATCACATTGACTAACCTTTTAGTCAAATACAATGACTCACCTTTTAGTCATATAATAGGGCATCAATATGATTATTTTCTCAAATAATCACATCTCTCAAACACATCTTTTAGGTGTGACTTTTAGGGACCCGTTGATCACCGCCATCTGTATGACAATAACGTCAAACTTATCTAGCAAGCCAACCGTTATTGATAAACGTTAATCAACTGATTATTATACAAAGTATATATACCCTGTGAACCTACAGAGATTTATTTATGATATTGCACTAACTGTGGAGGACACTAGCTCCAACAGAAGGGAAGGCAAATGTTGTTGCCAATGCTCTTAGTAGAAAATCTTCTCATGCATTGAATGCTATGTGGGTATTACCCGATGATCTTTGTTTTGAGTTTCGAAAGTTGAAGTTGGAATTCGTGGAATGTGGATTTGATTATGTTGGTGCTATGGCTGTCGAACCTGTTTTCCTCCGCGGGATCCGCGAAAGCCAAGTTGATGATCCTACCTACAAGTCTATTCAAGCCAAGTTTCTAGAAGGAAAAGCCAAAGACTTCAAGATTGATGACAAGGGTGTTCTTCGACTCCATGACCTTTTGTTTGTTCCTAATGCTCTTGACTTGAGAAAGCGAGTTCTTGATGAAGCTCACCTTTCTCCTTATTCTATCCACCTCGGAGGTGATAAGATGTATAAAGACTTGAAGCTACAATTTTGGTGGCCGAATTTGAAGGGCGATGTTGTGTCCTATAATGGAAGATGTCTTACTTGCCAACAAGTAAAAATCAAGCACAAGAGGCCCGAAGGATTGCTACAACTGTTGGATATTCCACTATGGAAGTGGGAATCTATTTCTATGGATTTTGGCATGGCTTTGCCAAGGACCGTTGGAAGTAAAGATGTCGTTTGGGTTATTGTTGATCGTTTGACCAAGTGTGCTAGATTCATCCCGATCAAAGAGACTTGAAGTTTAGATCGACTAGCCAAAGCCTATGTTGATGAGATCGTTAGATACCATGGTGTTCCCAAGGAGATCATATCCGACCAAAATCCGAGGTTTTGTTCGAGATTTTGGAAGGCCTTACAAGAAGCCATGGGTAGTAAATTGTTGATGAGTACCGCATTCCATGCCGCTACCGATGGTCAGACCGAGAGGACTATCCAGAGTTTAGAAGACTTGCTTAGGGCTTGTGCACTCGACTTCCAATCTAATTGGGAAAAGAGTCTACCGTTGGTGGAGTTTTCTTACAACAATAGTTATCATGCCTCGATCAAGATGGCTCCTTATGAAGCTCTCTATGGAAGAAAATGTCGAAGTCTTATTTGTTGGGATCAATTGAGTGATGTTCGTGACTTAGGTCTCGATGTTCTTGTTGAAACCATTGATCATGTGAAGGTTATTCGTGATAGAATGAAAGTCGCTCAAGACCGACAAAAATATTTTGCCGATGTCCGAAGAAGACCGTTAGAATTTGAAGTTGGAGATAAAGTATTCTTGAAAGTATCTCCAATTAAGGGTGTTAAAAGGTTTGGTGTAAAGGGTAAATTGAGCCCGAAATACATTGGACCCTTTGATATTGTGAAAAGGATTGGTGCCGTAGCTTACAAGTTGGATTTGCCCCCGAATTTGAACAAAGTTCATGATGTCTTCCATGTTTCTCATTTGAGGAAGTACGTTAGTGATCCAAGCCATGTCTTTCAAGCGGAAATGCTCGAGCTTGAACCGAATTTGTCCTTTGAAGAGAAGCCAATCCGCATTCTTGATCGCAAGGATAAGAAGTTGAGAAGTAAAGTGGTGTCTTTAGTGAAAAATTTTTGGAGATGTGCTAATGTTGAAGAAAGAGACGTGGGAAATGGAAGCTTCTATGCGTATTAAATATCCAAGCCTATTCGATTAAGGTATCTCTCTTTCGCTCAAGTTTCGAGGGCGAAACTTTTTAAAAGGTGGGGTGATTGTAACACCCACAGATGTACCCTATTTTTATATTAAAAAATTTTTACGGATACTTTTCAGCGAAATTTTAGATTTAGTGTAGAATTAAATTTCTCGTGTCTAATTTAGAACTCCAAGTTCGTTTTCGGACTTTACTCGAATTTCCGAGTAAGTTACGTCTTAAGGCGCTCATGGGCTTTTTCCCATATTTTTCCACTTACTCCCTTACACTCTCCTTCAAAACCCTAACTCCCTCATTTCCACTTACTCCTTCTTCCTTACCAAGTAACCACCAAAAACCTAAGCTCCATATTTGATCAAGTTTAATATCGACTCTACTCCTTCATTACTTGCTCAAATTCGCTAATTTCCGTCTAAATCTTTCCCTCTCATCGTCCTCTATCTTAATTGGTAATAAAATTACCGTCTTTCTCGCTTTTCAATTTATCCGTCTTTCTCAAAGGTGAATTATATTCATGTTTTGTTGTCCAATTTTAGGTGGTGACCTTGAAGACCTCGACAAAGACTACTACTTAGTAGAGGAGGACCTAGACGAGGATTGAAGACGCAAAAAGGTAACGGTGAAGGGTTACTCGATATCATTACGTGTTTTAATGTGTTTTCTATGTTAGTAATCATATTTGGCATAGGGTTACTATTCATAGAACTTGTGTTTGTTGATGATGATTATCGTTTGTTGATAATTGTTAATGTTAGTTGATGATAGTCGATATGTGTTGATGAATATGGATGAGTCTTAGTGAAGTTTGATGAATTTCGTGCACTTTTGGTCCTAGCCGGCCGACCGGCAGACCGGTCAGCTGACCGGCTGGGAAGTGGCTGATGTTTTATTACTTGTTACGTGAAAATTTGTTATGAAGTATGTCTCAGCCGGCCGACCGGCAGCCGGTCAGCCGACCGGCTGAGACACATCCTATATTCCCTTCTTTTTCTCAAGTGACTTATGGTCCCAGCTGGGTAGCCGGCAGCCGGTCCCCTTGACCGGCTGGGACACGCTGTATATTCATTGGTTTTCAAGTGTGACTATAGCGCCAGCCGGGTAGCCGGCAGCCGGTCCACCTGACCGGCTAGCACACGATGCCTTTCTTTCTCTATAATTTCTTATACTTTGATTTATAATAGTTCGCATGATTAGTTTATCGTATAAATTTACGTAATGACTTTAAATATTCAAGTTTAGAATATATGATGTTCCATTCGCTTGTACCGCATGTTTTGTGACGGGTTTTCATATATCCCCTTTTGAGTGGGTTTTACATATGTTATGGTTTGAGCACTAATTGTTGTGCTATGAACTCTCATTCCCCTGTCTACCTCCTCGCTCGTAAGGCTGGAATGTCGGAACGAGGAGTGTATCCTTACTGCTTAATTGCATGTGTTAGTGGGCATATGACGACGTTGTTGGGAGGCGAACGCTTTGCGTTGATCGACTCGGCCGTCAAATGTTGTATACTTGCGAGGTGGTGTCATTGCATGTAGCGTACCGCTTGTTATGATGCTTGTGCTCTTTTCCGCCTCTTTCGTGAAGGTTGACCGAATTTGGGGTACTCGGCTTCTATGTTTGACCGAGTCTTGGATGCGAAATGTTTATCGCATGTCGAATAGGAAAATGTTATTTCGAGAGTCTGGCCAGGTTTAGACTAGGATCGGATATTTATATCGTCGTCCTTACAGGAGGAAATTAGTCTACATATACAAAATGTTAATTGTGTATGCATTCAGGGAAATGTTTATCCCGTGGATGCGATTTTAATCATACTTGCCAAGTACACGGTGCTAGTGCGTGTCATTTACCGTGAGAGATGTTGTCAAAGTATTCGTACGTTTGGATGGATGATTATATGATTGATTATTTGCGATCGTTGGATGACTTTGTGACAACCCTCGCGAATGCGGAAATATAAAACATACAAGCATGTGAATTATATAGCGGAAAATACGGTATTTTAAAAACCTTTATACATGCAAGATAGAAAAATACGAGGAGTGTCAAAATATTACAAACTAAATAAAAATACCACAAGAGACGTAGTCTCTCAAAGTGTTAACAAAAGACAAAGTAATTAGCAACTAGCTAAACAACGTCTAGAGGTGTTTCATCCAGGGACAACGCCCGCTAACTCACACCCGAACCCAAAATAGCATAAGCAAAAAGCCATCCATGCAAGCAACCTGTTCATTCATGAAAAACATGAACGCTACAATCAGTGGGGAGTAACTCCGGGTTCTCCCAGCCATATCACATTAAACGTACATCCAAGGAAATACAAAAGTAAAATCATGCATAAATAGATATACATGTGAGATACGATAAGGATAGATAGGCAATTCGAGATATAATGATAAGAGCATATGTATACACAATCCGAATCCATCATGTTATTCAAAGACTCGGGAAAGACACTCTTAGGCAACCGAATACGCTCACTAGGGCTTGCATCTCACCGTTAGCGGTATAAGTTTGATAAGATTGAGACTCGACAGACAACCAAGTCAAGTCATGCGATGATCACAGTAAATCCAACATATTATCATCCATTCACGAACCAAGACCATGACGGTGTCCAATCATGCAATGACCATGAACAATATCATGAAATCACGCATTCAAAGACAACGACACAAAGACGACATCTCTCACGGTAAATGAAACGCACTAGCACTGTGTACATGGCAAGTATGATTAACATGCATCCACGAGATAAGCATTTCCCTGAACGCATACACGATGACATTTCGTATATGTAGACTAATTTCCTCCTGTTAGCACGACGATATAAATATCCGGTCCTAGTCTAAACCTGGCCAGACTCTCGGAATAAACCATTTTCCGATTCGACATGCGATGACATTTCGCATCCAAGACTCGGTTAATCATAAAACGCCGAGTACCCCAAATTCGGTAGATCAATTCACTAAAGAGGCGGAAAAGAGCTCAAGCCTCATAACAAGCGGTACGCTACATGCAAATAACACCACCTCGCAAGTACACAACATTTGACGGCCGGGTCGATCAACGCAATGCGTTCAACTCCCAACAACGTCGTCGTATGCCACTAACACATGCATTTAAGCAGTAGGATACCTCTCCGTTCCGACATTCCAGCCTTACGAACGGGAAGGTAGCCAAGGGAATGAGAGTACAAAGCACAGACAAAATAGTGCTCAAACCGTAACATTTGTAAAAACCGACTCAAAGGGGGACATACCAAAAACCGTCACAAA
>JAIUZE010021779.1:0-19616 GCA_022085475.1 Heliosperma pusillum | reverse complement strand
ATTCCAAAATTCATGTTATGCACTTAAGTTATTAAAAAAATGAACTTTCTTCATCTTCAAAAGTTAAAACACAAATCCTCAAAAGAGAATAGTCACACAATCTCATTTCACTTAACTTTTGCCAATCATAGGGCAATGCGACCGTAAATCAATTTATTTAGCTCCTTCAACCTCTCAATACATCGGTTTTCGCTTATGACAATATTCCTCAAGTTTGGTCATCCAATCCAAATTCCACAAGGTAATTATTCCCGTTAGGGTCCAACATTTAAAGACCACAATTTCCCAAGTAACACTTAAAGAATCACTAAAATTCTTAACCACAACTACCAACTATCATGCATGCATAGAATCAATTTAGAAGAAGGCCAAAATCCTTGTGTTCAAGGTCAACGCCGTCTTAATCCTAAATGCAGGAAGTAGTTAAAACTGAAGTTATGAAATTGCTAGATGCTGGCATAATCTATGCAATCGCTGACTCTAAATGGGTTAGTCCAATTCAAGTTGTTCCCAAGAAAGGAGGAACCACAGTAGTCAAAAATGAGAAGAATCAGCTCATCCCCACAAGGATTGGGACGAGATGGCGTATGTGTATTGACTACAGAAAGCTGAATCAATCAACTAGGAAAGATCACTATCCTCTACCCTTCATTAACCAAATGATAGAGAGGTTAGATTGCCACAAGTATTTCTGTTATTTAGATGGTTACTCAGGATTTTTCCAAATCCCTATCCACCCTGAGGACCAACAGAAAACCACCTTCACCTGTCCCTATGGTACTTTCGCTTATCGCAGAATGCCATTTGGCTTGTGTAATGCACCTGCCACTTTCAGCGTTGCATGACCAGTATCTTCTCAGATTTTGTTTAAATCTATCATGGAAGTATTTATGGACGACTTTAGCGTCTATGGCATTTCCTTCGATAATTGTTTGACAAATCTATCCAGAGTTCTAAAACGCTGTGAATAAGTGGACCTTGTTCTCAACTGGGAAAAATGTCACTTCATGGTGAACGAAGGTGTAGTTTTATTTCACATGATAAATGTTAATTTGTATGATTTTAATCCCCAATTTAGCTCGGTTTTGTATGTCATTTGTGCTTTGTTAAGCCATTTTATGAGCTAATATCGTCTTCTAGGCGAATTCCTATGTTCTAACCTGTTTTGTAGGGAAAGTGACGTTTCTACGCCCTTTTTCTATATTTCCGAGCATTTGCCTAAAACCCGACGATTTGAAGAAGAAAGCATGACCAAGTCAAAGGAAGACAAGCCCAAGCCCAATTACGTGCTGCATTGACCAAGACCAAAGCATAGAAACGCGTACCCAAAGAAGAAATTGGAAGAGACGAAAGAAGATCCATCTAGGTTACATACCCGATCGGATTTGCCACATACCCGATCGGGTATGTCAGCTGATGAACGCTTCTTGGCTCTTCTTCTACCAAGCCTTAATGGAGTGCTTTATTATGTGACAACCCTCGCGAATGCGGAAATATAAAACATAAAAGCATGTGAAACCATATGCGGAAATACGGTATTTTAAAAAAAAACTTTTATACATGCAAGTTAAATAAAACGAGGAGTGTCAAAATATTACAAACTAAATACGGAAGTACAACAAAGAGACGGAGTCTCTTAAAATGTTAGCAAAGAACAAGTGTTTAGCAAAACTAGCTAATATCGTCTAGAGGTGAAACTTCCAGGGACAACGCCCGCTAGCTCACACCCGAACCCCAAAATATCATATCCAAAAAGTCATCCAATGCAAGCAACCTGTTCATTCATGAAAAACATGAAAGCCACAATCAGTGGGGAGTAACTCCGGGTTCTCCCAGCCATATCACATTAAACGTACATATAAGGAAATACAAAAGTAAAATCATGCATATATAGATATCCATGTGTGTTAAAATAAGAATAGATAGGCAATCCAATATATAATGATAAGATCATATGGAAATCAAATTGAAGAACCATCATGTTATTCAAGACTCGGGAAAGACACTCTTAGGCAACCGAATACGCTCACTAGGGCTTGCATCTCACCGTTAGCGGTATAAGATTGATAAGATTGAGCCTCGACAGACAAACCAAGTCAAGACATGCGATGATTACAATAGATCCAACATATTATCATCCATTCACGAACCAAGACATTGACGGTGTCCAATCATGCAATGACCATGAACAATATCATAAAATCACGCATTCAAAGACGACACAAAGACGAAAAATCTTTTACGGTAATGAAAAAGCACTTAGCATCGTGACATGGCAATAAAGTTGATTAAAGGCGTCCACAGATAACAGCATTTCCCTGAAACTCTTACGCGATGCTTAAATTTCGCCTATGTGCACTAATTTCTCCGGAGGACGACGATAATAATAGGTTCCTAGTCTAAACCTGGCAGGAACTTCGGGAAATAACGTGTTACGATTCGACATGCGATAATAAAACGTTTTCGCATCCAAGAATCGGTCAATCATATACGCCGAGTAAACCCAAAAATTCGGCGATATTTCAGAAAAGAGGAAGAAAAAAGAAGTCAAGCTCATACAAGCGGTTCCAGTCGAACGCAAATAACACCACCTCGTAAGTACACAACATTTGACGGCCGGGTCGATCAACGCATAGCATTCAAATCCCAACAACGTCGTCGAATGCCCACTACACATGCATTTAAGCAGTAGGATACCTCTCCGTTCCGACATTCCAGCCTTACGAACGGGAAGGTAGCCAAGGGAATGAGAGTACAAAGCACAAGACAAAATAGTGCTCAAACCGTATCATTTGTAAAAACCGATTCAAAGTGGGAACATAGGAAAAACCGTCACAAAACATGAGAATAGGGAATCATATAAGTTTACATATGATAAACATGAGTCAATACATGATACATAAGCATTAGAACAAGTTTATGAAGCATAATGAATAAAAAACATAGATACCTCTCCAAAACAACATTGTTTGGAAACCAACGAAAACAAGGGTCCACTTCAAATGGTCATAACTAGAGTTCTAAATATGCAAATACAGAAATTCCAATTGGAGGTGACAGCTTATCCTCTTACGGTTCGAACGAGATGTCACACGCCTAAAACAAGCAAGTAACGAAGGAGATATGATCATTTTACGAAAAGGGGTTAGTGCAAGAAATTTTCTGTTGGCAGCGTATGACACAGCCTGCGTCACCACGACGCAGCCTGCGTCACCACGACGCAGCCTGCAACACCACGACGCAGCCTGCGTCACCACGACGCAGCCTGCGTCACCATGACGCAGCCTGCGTCCCCCAACGCAGCCTGCGTCCTTCACGGGATTCAAGGACGATCAAAAATCAACATGTTATCAACAACAAACTCCTCATTTATCACCACAAATCATCAATTCTCCTATCAATTAACAACTAACAACAACCAACAACAACACAAGTCCTAAGCATACTAACCATAATCTAAATACGGCTTCTATCCTAGAAATCACATAAAACACGTAAATGATATCGACTAACCCTTCACCGTTACCTTTACGCGTCTTTAAACGGTTACTAAGCCTTCCTAGTAGTCTCCACCTATAATTAGGTAATAAAAGATGAATATAATTCACCTTGAGAAAGACGGATAATTTAAAAAGCGAGAAAGACGGTAATTTTATTACCAATACGGATAGAGGAAGGTAAGAGGGGAAGAATAAGACGAACTTACGTGAATTCCGTCAAGAAACGAGGGAGCTACGATCATCCAAACGATTGGATCAAAGAGGGAGGCAAGGTTTTGGTTGCTTAAGGAAGAAGAAATGTTTTTGGTTGTTTGTGTTAATGAAATTGGTTATGTGTAGGTGTTGTTTATAAGAAAAAGTCAACAAAAGTCAAAGACGACTCAAAAGTCAAGAAAAGTCAAGACGAAACAAAAGTCAAGAAAATCAAAGACGACTCAAAAGTCAAGAAAAGTCAAAGACGACTTAAAGACGGGATTCTCATGGAATCTCGCGGAAATTCCAAATACGAACTCGGAAATTCTAAATTCGACTCGGAACATAAAATTCTATATTAAAACTTAAATTTGCTGAAAAGTATCCGTAAAATATTTTCACTAGAAAAATAGGGTACATTTCCGGGTGTTACAATTAGGTTGTCTAGGGTATGAATTTGGACGAAACACAGCAGCCTCTCAACCCTATAAATAGCCTATGCATCCATCACACACAACTAACATGTACAAAAACCCTAGCCTCCACACAACACTAGATTAGATTAGTTTTTCTTTTTTCTCTCAGCTTTCTTAGTTTAGTTTAGTTTTAGTTTTCTCTAGTTTAGTTTAGTTCTAAGTTTTCTTCAATTGTATGGTTCTACTTGTAATTGGAACTCAAGTTTCCGGGTTTGCATTTCCTATTCAAGTTCTTATTCCATTTCAATCTTTGCTCATCCTTTCCAGTAATCTTTATTCTCGTTTTTACATTATAGTTTCATTTTCTTTCACTATTTCCATCATCATGTTTATCATTCTTAGTTTTATAATCTTAGTTTCCCTTTCGTAGTTAATCATGCATAAGTAATCTTTGTTCTAGGGAAAGGGTTAACATTTCTAATTAATTTATAAGTATAAATTGATTTCGGTAGAATCGTTCTTTGTTGTCTCTATTTCTTACTTAAATCTCGTTATAGACTTTTGTTTAATGGCCATAAACAATTGTTTGTACTTGTCAATTTTCGTCTCAAGGGTGAGAGTCGAGATGAAAATTAAAGGACTGGCAAGAATAGTTTAATGACCTAGCAAGCCTGAAAAGACGTTAGGACCCGTTAAAAAGTCGGTATGAATCTGAAAGGAATATACCATTTAAAGACTTGGACAACTATCATTTTTCTAAACCCGTAATCAACTTTGCTTTTAAATTGATTAGCATGTGAACCCCGATCCCTAGATCCTTTTCTTTATTATATTGTTATCATTTTTATTATAACATTTATTAATTAGTGACAAACATTTGCCAATCGTACAAGATAGAGCTCTAACCATAACTAATTACAAGTATCTCCCGTCTCCCCGAGATCGACCCCTTACTTCCCTAATTACATTAGTTTTTTGTTAACCTAGTTTGGGTTATTTATCTTTGATTAGGGTATGCGACAACCCTGTCAAATTTTGGCGCCGTTGCCGTGGAGCACGGTTTTGTTTATTTGTGATTAGTAGAGTTTTACCTTGTCTTTTTCTTTTTTTTTTCTTTTCTTTTGTCTCGAGGAACACTTGTTCCTTGAGATTTTTGTCACCTTTTCCTTGTAGTATAGTGACTCTTTTCAGGTAATAGGAATATTTTCTTTCAAAAGGATTGCGTTATTTTCTCTCAATGACTATCTATTTCCAACCTCCACAATGTGAGAATGAGCCTTTCCATGAATACCTCGACCGATTTTATAGCTATTATAACCATATTATCTCTCTTGGGTATACCCTTGATGAGACCTATATGAGACATGTCGTGCTTCATGGAATGCTCATTGAGTGTCGTAGCCTGGCTATGCAATTGAGTGGTGGAAGTCTTTATCAGAAGAGAGGAGAGGAACTTTGGATTTTCTTGAACTTTATGGCATCCCAATCTAGGGAAGAAACGCACCGGCGGTTGAGAATCCAAGAGCAACTCAATGAAATCATGGCTCAAGTTCAAATGCTCAAAGGGCAAAAGGAAGAACCCACGTTTAAAAGAAGTAAGCCAATCAATTTTCCTTATGCTTTTTCAGCCCCCCATGAGAGCTAATTTCTCCTATGCTTTTTCATGCCCCCCATATAAGTCTAATTCTCCCCAATCATATGAATTAATAGATGACGATGATGATGGTCCAACCTTTTCTATTGAAAGTCACTCTAGTGTCGTTCTATTTGACAATTTTGAGACCCCCATTATTGATATTGACCATATGGTAGTCGAGACCTTAGACAAGGATGTTGTTAAGCCCATTTGTGACTCCAATGAAGAGTCGTCGATCGAGTCATTAGATTTCTTTGAAAAACCCTTCGCTAAGGATATTCCAGATTTATTTGAAAATGATACTGGGTTTTGTGAACCTAGCCTTGAAATTAAGTGGGATTAACCACCCATTTTTTATTCCCACTCCTTTGATTCACCCTACCCCAAATTAGAGTCCACTAATGATATTTTGGGAACTAATTGTTTGTTCCATGATCTTAAACATTTCACTCCATCTCTCACTAACGATTGGAGCAGTTCAGTGGTCATCTATGAAGTTTGTCATGCGCACAATGATAAGATATATCAATTCTTACCTTCAATATTTCATGCCTATATCTTGTCAATTGCTTACATATGTTTTTGTATAGCTTATGCGCAGGTATATGATCGACTTCTAAGGGCATTGACATGCTTTTTAAGGCACAAAGAATGATTTTCATTAATAAAGAGTCTAGCAAGACATTTAAATAAAGCTTCGCGGGAGGCAACCCGTGTTTTATTATATTTTTGTTATGAAATAAATTATTTTTGTTGGACAATTTAATAATGTTAATTTTTAAATAATTCATTTGGTTTTGGTTCTAATAGCTTTGACAATAAGACAATAATTTTATCTAGTATTGTAGTAGCTTGTTCATCACAGGTACTTTGGTGCTTAGGTTGTACTTTGCGCCCGTTTTCAAGCTAGCTTGGGGGAGCTGCTGCACGGTTGTATGTTTTCTTTTCTTTCTTTACCATTTTGTTGAGTCGTCCCTCATTCCTTTGTTGGTTATGTTGTCCTTCTTTGTGTTTTCTGCGCTTAAACCCGTTTCGCACATTGAGGACAATGTGTTGTTCTAGCTTGGGGGAGGGATTTAGTTTGTGTCGTTGTTTATTTAGTCTAGTTGTTTATTGAAATTGAAAAATTTTAAAAACTCAAAAAAAAAAAAAAAAATCAAAAAATTAAATTTTTTTTAATAAAACTTGTGTGTTTTGTCCACCCAATTGTGTTGTGCATAATGTCATTCCTCAATGCATTTCCCTTATTGTAGCTTTTTAGCCAATGTTTCACGCTTTTGACGGGATTTTGCATACATGGGGATGTCTTGTACACAGTGGGTGAGGGATTGATTTTAGACTTATTAGGCTTGATCTTGACTTTGGCAAACTACATATACGGTAAGGTAGAGCCTCCAGTGATCGGTACATCTATACCCGATCCCAATTAGGTGTGTGTAGTTTCTCCTTATGATTTGCGTCACATCAAAAACGCACAAGTATGGTTTTCATTCCATTTCTAGTGAGCATTACATTCATGATTTAAAAAGCATTTGAAGCCATTCACTTTGAATCCATTGCCTAAATTTAGCCCCTTTTCACATTGTTTCACATTTCATTAGCTACATGTAAAAATATTGCCTACCTTGTTAAGTTAGTAGCTATACCGTTTGTGTTTGGTTGCTCATTTGGGATATTGTTCAAGTTATGTCAAAGTGATCTTGATTGGACGGAATTACTGATTGCCGTGCCGAAGAAAAAGAAAAAAAAAGAGTTCAAAGAGAAAAAAATGAAAAGAAAAAGAAATGAAAAAAAATGATGTTGAATATGAAAGAATGAAAAGAAAGAAAGAAGCATGTATTGAAAAGAAAAAAAATGGTTTATGAAAAGAAGAAGAAGTTGTGAGTGTTATTTCCGTGATCCGAAATTCAAAAAGTTGGGAAATTCACTCTTGTGTTGCCATGAGTATAAGCCAATTTGCTATTTTTGGCTTAGTTTTATTTTCTTGGGAATGGTTCCGAGTTTTGATTGAGCATCCTTGCATAATTTGTATGTTGCTAGCTTGACCTTAGCACCACATTACCATAATTCATTTGTCCACTTTGTTACCCATCTCCCATAGCCAACCATGTTTTGCATTTTCCCTATGCCCACGTTGTTTCGGGATGTGTTTCATTGTGCTCTATAAGCTATTTGATGGGATTTGCATTTGGTTGGATTGATTGTTGCTCGTCGCCCTTGTCCTTGTCATGTTTTTTATAGTATGCTTGCTTGAGGACAAGCAAGGTTTTTGCTTGGGGGAATTTGATAAGTGTTAATTTGTATGATTTTAATCCCCAATTTAGCTCGGTTTTGTATGTCATTTGTGCTTTGTTAAGCCATTTTATGAGCTAATATCGTCTTCTAGGCGAATTCCTATGTTCTAACCTGTTTTGTAGGGAAAGTGACGTTTCTACGCCCTTTTTCTATATTTCCGAGCATTTGCCTAAAACCCGACGATTTGAAAAAGAAAGCTTGACCAAGTCAAAGGAAGACTAGCCCAAGCCCAATTACGTGCTGCATTGACCAAGACCAAAGCATAGAAACGCGTGCCCAAAGAAGAAATTGGAAGAGACGAAAGAAGATCCATCAGGGTTACATACCCGATCGGGTATGTCTGCTGATGAACGCTTCTTGGCTCTTCTTCTACCAAGCCTTAATGGAGTGCTTTATTAGGTTGTCAAGGGTATGAATTTGGACGAAACACAGTAGCCTCGCAACCCTATAAATAGCCTATGCATCACACACAACTAACATGTACAAAAACCCTAGCCTCCACACAACATTAGATTAGATTAGTTTTTCTTCTTTCTCTCATCTTTCTTAGTTTAGTTTAGTTTTAGTTTTCTCTAGTTTAGTATAGTTCTAAGTTTTATTCAATTGTATGGTTCTACTTGTAATTGGAACTCAAGTTTCCGGGTTTGCATTTCCTATTCAAGTTCTTATTCCATTTCAATCTTTGCTCATCCTTTCCAGTAATCTTTATTCTCGTTTTTACATTATAGTTTCATTTTCATTCAGTATTTCCTTCATCATGTTTATCATTCTTAGTTTTGTAATCTTAGTTTCCCTTTCGTTGTTAATCATGCATAAGTAATCTTTGTTCTAGGGGAAGGGTTAACATTTCTAATTAATTTATAAGTATAAATTGATTTCGGTAGAATCGTTCTTTGTTGTCTCTATTTCTTACTTAAATCTTGTGATAGACTTTTGTTTAATGGCCATAAACAATTGTTTGTACTTGTCAATTTTCGTCTCAAGGGCGAGAGTCGAGATGAAAATTAAAGGACTGCCAAGAATAGGTTAATGACCTAGCAAGCCTGAAAATACGTTAGGACCCGTTAAAAAGTCGGTATGAATCCGAAAAGAATATACCATTTAAAGACTTGGACAACTATGATTTTTCTAAACCCGTAATCAACTTTGCTTTTAAATTGATTAGCATGTGAACCCCGATCCCTAGATCCTTTTCTTTATTTTATTGTTATCATTTTTATTATAGCATTTATTAATTAGTGACATACATTTGCCAATCGTACAAGATAGAGCTCTAACCATAACTATTCACAAGTATCTCCCGTCTCCCCGAGATCGACCCCTTACTTTCCTAATTACATTAATTTGTTGTTAGCCTAGTTTGGGTTATTTATCTTTGATTAGGGTATTCGACAACCCTGTCATCACATCATTTCAAAAAAAGGTATAGAAGTGGATCGAGCTAAACTCCAAGTTATTGAACAGCTGCCACCCCCTGCTAATGTAAAAGGAGTCAAAAGTTTCCTTGGCCACGCCGGTTTCTACCGACGATTTATAAAAGACTTTTCAAAGATAGCCAAGCCCCTGACTGAGCTCTTTTTCAAGGATGCACCTTTTAATTTCACAAAGGAATGCCTTGCGGCATTCAACAAAATCAAACGTGCTTTGATCACCGCACCTATAATCCAGTCACCTGATTGAAATCTGCCCTTCGAACTGATGTGCTATGCGAGTGATTATGCCGTAGGAGTTGTTTTAGGGCAAAGAAAGGAAAAGTTTCTTCATGCGATTTACTATGCTAGTAAAACCCTAGATCCTGCCCAAATCAACTATGCCACCACTGAGAAAGAACTTCTCACCATTGTCTATGCCTTAGACAAATTTCGCTCATACCTAATAGGATCAAAATTTATTGTCTACAATGATCATGCTGCCTTGAAATATCTGCTTTCAAAGAAAGAGGCAAAACCTAGACTTATTCGATGGATCTTACTCCTTCAAGAGTTTGATTTAGAGATCCAGGATAAGAAAGGAGCAGAGAATGTAGTCGCTGACCACCTCTCAAGGATAAGAGTAACTGAAATAGGGTTACCAACGCTAATTAATGATTTGTTCGCTGATGATTCATTAAGGGCAATTACGGAGTCTTCTCCTTGGTATGCTGATATTGCCAACTTCCTTGTCAGTCGCCAGCTACCCTCCGACCTTTCTTAAAACCAAAGAAAGAGATTTTTGCATGATGCAAAATTCTTTGTTTGGGATGACCCCTATCTTTTCAAGCAGTGCTCAGATGGTATTTACAGACGTTGTATCCCCGAGTGGGAAGTAAAAAGAGTTTTAGAAGGATGCCACTCATCTGCTTATGGTGGTCATCATGGTCCGTCCAAGACCGTAGCCAAAGTCTTACAATCCAGGTTTTTCTGGCCCTCGATGTTTAAAGATTCAAGAGACTTTCTTATGGCTTGTGATGCTTGTCAACGAATACGTCAAATATCCAAAAGACATGAAATGCCTCAAAACGGCATATTAGAAGTCGAGATATTCGATGTCTGGGGTATTGACTATCAAGGACCATTCCTTTCTTTAAATGGAAATCGTTACATTTTAGTCGATGTCGACTATGTTTCAAAGTGGGTAGAAGCAATTGCCACCCCCACCAATGATGCTAGAGCTGTGATACGACTGTTTAAAAAGATCATTATTCCGCGTTTTGGTGTACCCAGAGCCGTGATAAGTGATCGAGGAACTCATTTCGGAGAAAAGCAGTTAGACACTCTGCTTGCCAAGTACGGTGTGTATCACAGACGAGGATTAGCCTACCACCCTCAGACAAGCGGTCAAGTAGAAGTCTCGAACAGAGAGCTAAAATCAATTCTTCAAAAAGTTGTCTCAAAATCTAGAACAAATTGGAGTAATAAGCTCGATGACACCTTATGGCCTTATCGCACAGCTTTCAAAACCCCGATTGGAACATCTCCCTCTCGGTTGGTTTTTGGAAAGGCATGTCACTTCCCTGTTGACTTAGAGTACAAAGCTTACTTGGCTATCAAAGAACTCAACTTAGACACTAAGCTTAGCGCTGAAAGACGACTTTTGCAACTCAATGAGCTAGAAGAGTTTCGTTTGCAAGCTTACGAGAATTCTAAGATCTATAAAGAGAAAACGAAGCGTTGGCACGACAAGAGGATAATCAGAAAAGAATTCAATGTCGGTGACCAAGTACTTCTCTTCAACTCCCGTTTGACACTTTTTCCAGGAAAACTTCGATCAAGATGGTCTGGACCATTCACTGTCACATATGTGAGCAAATACGGTTATGTGGAAATAATGGCTAGTAATGGTGAAAAATTCAAGGTCAATGGACACCGATTGAAACTCTACTACAGCAATTCCATGATCGGATGCTTAGATATTGTCTATATAGAGCGTCAATCCCCAACCAGATGATTTCATAGAAGGATTCGTCGAGCAGGACGTTAAACCAGCGCTTCTCGGGAGGCAACCCGTGTTTCCTTTCCTTTTTGCATTTTATTTTTGCTTTCCCTTTTGGTTGTTTTGTTATATTTATTTTGCAGATGAAAGAGTTTTTGAAGAATCTATGAAGTCCTTCCTTGTCAAGTCCAAAAGACTAGCTTGGGGGAATCCGCTCACTAGTAAGCTTCACTCTCCTCTCATCTTTTTCCCCTTTTACCTTTCTTCCCATTGAACATCTCGTTGCATATTTAGTCTTTGTGCTCACATTGAGGACAATGTGATGTTTAGCTTGGGGGAGGGATTGCATTTTCCCATTTGGCATTTTAGTTGTTTATATTTTTCAATGATTTGAATAAGAAAAGAGAAAAATTAAAAATTTTGAACACAATTGAATTCTTTTCATGCTTTGCTTGCTTGTTTACTATGCTATCATGTTACATTTCCCAAACTTAGAGCTTTCAAAAGATAATGATTCAATATTCATTGAATTGTGCATACATGGGGAAGTGTTGTACACAGTAGGCATGGAATGAATCTATAGATGAGTACGCTTGATCTTGACATTTGGCAAGTTACATATATTGTAAGGTAGAACCTCCTTAGGCTGGTACATCTATACCTAGTCTCATCTAGGTGTGAGTAGCTCTTCTTGTGATGTGTGTCATGTCAAAACGCATAAGTAGGGTTCTCATTTCATTCCTATAAGCATTGCATTCATGATTCACTAAGATTTGAAGCCTTTTTTTCACTTTGAATTACACCTCAAAATTAGCTCCTTCATACAAATGCTTCACAAAATAATAGCTACATATAAAAAATTGCCTACCCTGTTGAGCTTGTAGCTAGACTATGGTGTATGGGTGCTCTTTTGAGAAGATTTTGTTCCTTGATGTCAAAGTGAATTTGGGAGAACGAAAATGTTCAAGAAATGATGTTATGTTCAAAAGAAAAAAAGAAAAAAGAAAAAAAAACAAAAGAAAAAAGAGAAACGAAAAATACATAAGAAATAAAGGAAGAAATAAAAAAAGAAGTTGTGAGTATCTACTAAGAAATGTCAAGTCAATATTCAGAAGGAGTTTACCCTTGTGTTTCGTGTGCAATAAGCCAATTTGTTGCTTTTGGCTTCGTTATCCGTCTTCTAGGAAATTGATCGAAAGTTTGGATTGAGTATCCATTTATCATTGGTTAGTTGCTAGCTCGTTTAAAACTTCACAGTAACCATAACTGTTTGTCCACCTTTCACCCATTTCCCAAAGCCTTCTTCCTATTCTTTCGGCTTCTTTTCTGTGTGCATTGTGATCTTTGACTTGTAATTTGAATTGTTTACCATATTAGACTGCGGACACATTTTCATGAGTCGTAGATAGGTGAGCGTCTCAAAAACATTTACATATAAAGAAATCACCTTTTACATACAATGAGTGTTCGAGTGTGCCGTGAGAGTCCACCAGTCAAAAGATCATGCAAGAGCCGAAAATCTATAGTGAAATTCTTTGTGCTACGCCGTTATGTAAATCTCAGCCATGTTTATGTATCATTCTTGCCCACATTGTTTTTGGGTTATGATTCATTATGTTTCCAAAGCTTTATGTTGAGATTTGTTTCCTGATGGTGTATGTAGTAACCAATGCTCGCAACCCTTGTCCTGATTATACTTGTTATGCTTGCTTGAGGACAAGCAAGGGTTTAGATTGGGGGAGTTTTATAAGTGAATATTTGTATTGATTTTAATCCCCATTTTAGCTCGGTTTTGAATGTCATTGTGCTTTGTTAAGCTATTTTATGAGCTAATGTCGTCTTCTAGGCGAATTCCATGTTTAAACCTGTTTTGTAGGGAAAGTGACGTTTCTACGCCCTTTTTCTATATTTCCGAGCATTTGCCTAGAACCTGACGATTTGTGAACCAAGCTTGACCAAGTCAAAGGCACTCCAAGAAGTTTCACTAATCAAAAAGGAAGAACAAGTAAAGACGATCTCGCGGTTGTCAAAAGATCGATCAAATAAGCGAAGCAATCGACCTTCTACCACAAATCCTATCATCAAACCCGACTCAAAAGGTCAATGGGGATAATGAAAGTCAAGTCAAATGCCAAGGGAGACGAAACAAAAGTCAAAACTCGAAGGAGACCACAAACCCGATCGGGTACATGGCAAATCCGATCGGATTTGTGTGGTTCTATGTACCAATGCTTCGACTTCCCAATTTTTGTCCTATATGTTGAATGCATGGATTGTTTTGCACAACACCTAGCCTATATAAAGGAGTAGGCAGCCACTTCTCTACTCACTTCTCTCTTTACATAACCCTAGATTAGTCTTAGAAACCCTAGCCTCCATTTTCCCTTAAAAATCGTCTTTTACAATTCTCCTTTTATGTTTGGATCTCCATCTTCTCTTATGCCTATTTTTCTAGTTTAGAAATAATAAAAACTTCTGGTTCTTAGTTCTTTTATATTATTCAAGTATTGTAACACATGGATCGTCAAAGATATGCAAGGAAATTTCTATTTGGATATTTATATTTCATCATTATCGCTATTTGATCGTCATGTAGGTATTTCTGTTTTATCTTTTGTTTAAGTTCTTTATGTTTTTTATTTGATCATTGTTTTCTTTACATGTTGTCTTAGATTCAATTTAAATACCGTTGTAATCATTTTGTTTCATTAGATCGTTCATTTAGAATTGTTATTATCATCTTATAATATCAAAAATCAATAAACATGTCTAGCCTAGTTTTAATTGTTAAAATCAATCTAGATCTAAATACTATTATGAGTGAGTAGTCACCTTTCTAGGGTGTAGGGTAGCCATGTTAGGTTAATTAAAAGATGAAAGTTGGATAAATAAATTGTGCCTTTAAAACGTTGTGTCTATGCATGTTTGGATTGTAACGATAGTTAACGATTTCTGGCCAAAATCATTGACTAAAATGGAATTCTTTTCCAAAGTAGAAATACATGAATTGAATAGACAAAGCATGACATGATAGATTAGACCTAGTAAATTGCCTAAAACCCTGCTAGACCATCTGATCTATGATTGTAATGAACACATCATTCTTACGAACTCACAATGAATTATTTGCATTATTCCAAATCCAATTTCATCAATATGTTAACCTACATGTGTGAACCTACTTCCTTAGATTCTTTCTATCATTATTAAATCATTATCCATTTCATTGCTTTTTTTTTTATTTGTTTTTATTTTGTTAATGCTTTTAATTAATTTAGAATCCAAAACCCCAAAACCTAGATACTCGTTTAGACAAAATCCAATTTCAAGATATTTCACATCCTATAGGAAACACTATCTCTCTGAGGATCGACCCCTACTTCCCTAATTACATTAATTTGTTGTTAGCCTAGTCTGGGTAATTATCTTTGACCAGGGCTTGCGACAGGCCTGATCAATCTTCCGCTATATTAATCACATGCTTGTTATATTTTATTTCCGCATTCGCGAGGGTTGTCACAACCCTGACAAGGGGTGGACAATTCCTATCGCACTATTCCCTTTGTATAGCCACAGCTCATCATGACCCAAAAGATGCCCATTTGACCCTAGTTACGAAAGTCGTAGAGCATAAATCAAAGTCACTCTAAAACTGTGCCACCTTAGGCGACCAGTCTTTAGTCAAACAATTGACTCAAAAAGACTGCTATAATAGCTCTTGCCACGACCAGGCTACAAGAATTGCCAGAATTCAATAAGCGGTCACTGCCCAACTGATTGACTCTTACAGTCTGTCTTTGTGATCGACTGGTCATCCCTTATGACCCTGTGGCACTTTGAATCTTGCCATCAATCGCATCACACTCTAGTTACTTGGAGACGTCACCTCATATAAGCAATTAGGGGCCAATGCTATTATAATACAGTCAACTTTAATGAGATTCAAAATTGTCTCTACAATCCATTTGGATATAACAAAGCACAAAACAAGTTCGATAAACTTGATAAGTAAATATTTGTATGATTTTAATCCCCAATTTAGCTCGTTTTTGTATATCATTTGTGCTTTGTTGAGCCACTTTATGACATAATATCGTCTTCTAGGCGAATTCCTATGTTCTAACATGTTTTGCAGGGAAAGTGACGTTTCTACGCCCTTTTTCTATATTCCCGAGCATTTTACTAGAACCCGACGATTTGAAGAAGCAAGCTTGACCAAGTCAAAGGCATTTCAAGAAGGTTTGGTGATTCAAAAGAAAGAAGAAGTAAAGACGGTTTCGCAGTTGTCGGCAGATCGATCAGTTAGGCGAGGAAACCATCACTTTACATCAAACCCTATCAACAAACCCGACTCAAGAGGTCAAGGGGGATAATGAAAGTCAAGTCATATGCAAGGGGAGATGAAACGAAAGTCAATTGACCAAGATCACAACTTACCCGATCGGGTAAGTGGTGTACCCGATCGGGTATCTCTGCTGATTCGAGCTTTTGCTTCGACTTCCTCCTTTTTGCCCTATGTGATGAATGCATGACCCCTTCCCCACGAAACCCTACTGCTATATAAAGGATGCCTCAGCCACCACAATAACATGTACTTCACACAATTCTCTTCTACACTTCTCTTTACAAAAAACCCTAGATTAGGAGGAGGGAGACCTAGCCTCTCTTCTCTCATTTTATTCTTCTTTTTGTCTTTAGTTTCTTAGTTTATTTCTGTCTTTTCTACATCAAAACCTTAGCTTAGATCAATAAGAATTTGATCTTTGTAATCTACTTTAAGTGGTTCAAGCGTTTTAATTCGTGGATCGACTATTCTATGCAAGGAATTTCTATTATTGTTGTCATTATCGTTGTTGATCGTCATCTAGGTATTCCTATCTTATCTTTTGTTTAAAGTCTTTATGTCTTCTATTTTGATTGTTATTTTCCATCCATGTTATCTTAGATTCATTTTGGTATCGTTATAATTGTCATTTCATTTCATTAGATTGTCAATTTAGCGTCGTTATTATCGCCATATAAAGAGTCTTAAACTATTGTCAAAACCAAATAAACATGTCTATCCTAGTTTTCATTGTTAACATCATCTTAGATTTAAACGTCGCCATGAGTGAGTAGTTGTCTTTCTAGGGTGTAGGGTAGCCATGTTAGGTTGATTAAAAGATGATAATTGGATAAAAGAAATTGTGCTTTCAAAACATTGTGTCTATGCATGTTTGGACCATAACGATAGTTGACGATTCCTGATCAAAATCATTGACTAAAATGGAATTCTTTTCCAAGGTAGAAATACGTGAATTGAATAGACAAAGCATGACATGGTAGATTAAGACCTAGTAAATTGCCTAAAAGCCTGCTAGACCATCTGATCTATGATTGTAATGAACACATCATTCTTACGAACTCACAATGAATTATTTGCATGTTCCAAATCCAATTTCATCTATATATTAATCTACATATGTGAACCTACTTCCCTAGATTCTTTTCAACATTGTTAATTCATCACCTGATTTGTTGTTTTCATTTTGATTTGCTTTTATTTTGTTTTCATTTATGCTTTTTAGTTTAGAAATCAAAACCTCAAAACCCATATACTCGTTAGATAAGACCCAATTGCAAGACATTTCACATTCTATAGGAAACACCATCTCCCCGAGGATCGACCCGTACTTCCCTAATTACATTAATTTGTTATTAGCCTAGTCTGGGGAGGACGGTTTAGTTTTCCTTTTTCTTGTGATTTTTATTGCAATTAGTTTTATCTAGTCTTTAGGAACCCAAATTCCTTAAGACTTCTCTTGATTTTTCATCTTAGCTTTTCAATATTATGCCCAGATCTTCTAGACTAGGGACCCCTATCTCTTTAGACCCCGATCTAGAAAGGACTTTGCGTAGGAGACGAAAGCTATTCAACGAAATTTCAAAAGCTTCTGATAGTTCAAGTTTAAATCGTATTCGTAAGAATTGCTCGGATATTTTATCTAATCTTGGAGGAGAAGAAGATCCAGTCTCATCTTCATTCTAAAAAATCATTGAACTTTCAAACAACACTCCATCTTCATCTTCACAAAAGAAAATGGTTCGACTTTCAGACCATTCTAAACAAACTGCAGATACACTTCCAAGGGGTATTGCTACACCCCAAATCACAGCCCAAAACTTTGAAATCAAACCTGCCTTCATCAGTTTAATAGAAAGAAGTCAATTTGGTGGCAATGCCACAGAAGATCCCAACCTACATATTAAAAACTTCTGTGACTATTGCTCCACAATTAGACAAACTGGAGTATCCCAAGAGCAGATTAGAGAAATGCTCTTCCCTTTCTCTTTAACAGGAAAGGCCAAACTCTTGATCAATAGCCTTGACCGAGTTGCCTTAGGAATAGCCGACTGGGATAGTCTAGCTCTTGCTTTCTATCAAAAGTACTTCCCACCAGAACGAACCGCACTCTTACGGAGTCGAATCACTGGATTCCGTCAGAGAGGCGATGAAAGCCTTTATGAGGCATGGGAAAGGTACAAAAAATTGCAAAGAGAATGCGCTCATCATGGCCTTGATTCATGGTTCTTAGCTATCACCTTCTACAACGATTGTTGTTGTAACACCCGGAAATGTACCCTATTTTTCAAGTAGAAATATTTTACGAAATCTTTTCAGTAATTTTATGTTTTAATTAAGATTTTTATGTTTCGAGTCGAATTTAGAATTTCCGAGTTCGTATTTGGAATTTCTGCGAGATTCCATGAAAATCCCGTCTTGAGTCGAGTTTGACTTTTCTTGACTTTTGAGTCGAGTTTGACTTTTCTTGACTTTTGAACCGTCTTTGACTTTTCTTGACTTTTGAGTCGTCTTCGACTTTTCTTGACTTTTGAGTCGTCTTTGACTTTTCTTGACTCTTAAGTCGACTTTGACTTTCGTTGACTTTTCCGACTCACCCTTTACTTATACTCCCTCATACTCCTTAACCTATTTCATTAACACAAACACCAAATCATTCCTTCTTCCTCATCAAATCACCAAAACCTAAACCCCTCTTTGATCCGATCTTATAATCATCATACCGCATTCGTTTCTTGTCGGAATTCGCGTAAGTTCGTCTTATACTTCCCCTCTTAGCTTCCTCTATCCGTATTGGTAATAAAATTACCGTCTTTCTCGCTTTTTAAATTATCCGTCTTTTTCTAGGTGAATTATACTCATCTTTTATTATCTAATTGTATGTAGGTGGAGACTAGGAAGGTTTAGAATCGATTAAAGACGCGTAAAGGTAACGGTGAAGGGTTACTCGATATCATTTACGTGTTTTATATGATTTCTATGTTAGAATTCGTATTTATAATATGATTAGTAAGCTTAGGAATTGAGTTATTGATGATGATTGTTGTTAGTTGATGATTGTTGAGGATGAATATTGATTGTTGATAGTTATTAGAAATGAATTATGAGAATTGGAAATAAAAGGATTGAATTTATGTTGAAGGTTCTCGGGTGATTTGGTCACACATCTCACGGTCGTGAAATACAAGTCACGGTCGTGACTTGTGCAGTTTCACTGCACTGACCCTTTTTGGTAGAATGATCATATCTCCTTCGTTACTTACTTGTTTTGGGCTTGTGACCATTCGTTGGAACCGTAATAGGATAAGCTATCACCTCGACTTGGAATTTATGCATTTCCATATATAAACTCTAGTTATGACAGTTTGAAGTGAACCCTTGTTTAAGTTAGTTTCCAACCTTGTTGTTTTGGAAAGTTATCTATATTTCTTAGTTATTATGCTTCTTAAACTTGGTCTAATGCTTGGGTATCATGTATTGATTCATGTTTTGGATATATGATATTTTCCTTCGCTTGTATCACATGTTTTGTGACGGTTTTTGCTATGTCCCACTTTGAGTCGGTTTATACAAATGTTATGGTTTGAGCACTATTTGGTCTTGTGCTTTGTACTCTCATTCCCTTGGCTACCTTCCCGTTCGTAAGGCTGGAATGTCGGAACGGAGAGGTATCCTACTGCTTAATTGCATGTGTAGTGGGCATACGACGACGTTGTTGGGAGTTGAACGCTATGCGTTGTTCGACCCGGCCGTCAAATTGTGTACTTGCGAGGTGGTGTTATTTGCATGTAGCGTACTCGCTTTGTTATGAGGCTTGACTCTTT